>KN549312.1:84393-96855 GCA_000797555.1 Oesophagostomum dentatum | reverse complement strand
CCGCAAACCTACGCTAAACGAGATAAAAGTCCTCTTCTTAGAGCGCTCGAAGATAAAATTCGAACTAAGAGCGGACTAGAGATACCTCATTTAGTCTATGCTTCTTCGTCTTGCTTTTGACGGGTATAACTCCTGCTTAAATGTGGCTGGAGGACGACCAAAAAACCTCCGAAAACAGCGCAGAAGATTTACCTGCTCCTAAGGCAAAAAAAGAAAAAAAGGAAAGAGTGTATGTATCAGTAGCGGCTTCTGAAATTTTCTCAAGGGGAGGGCTCATGCGACAAGGGAGTGGCCAGCGGCAGGTCTAAGTTGAATTATGGCCTAGAATTTGTAAAAAAAAAAAGATATTTTAAGATAAGTCGTTTTAAAACCTTATGGAAATTGATCCGACATTTGACCTCTGTTCACTTCTTTTCTTGGTAAGGTACGACGAATAAGATTAGCTCTTTATATATATACATATATATATATATACATACATATATATATGTATATATATATAAGTACACGGACGAATATGCAACTGATAATTTTTGGACTTTAGCAAAAAGGATACTCGCTGAGAATGTTCTTGATGGATTCTGAACGAGAGACACAAAAAGGGTATAAGGTTCAAATTTCTCGGCTCAAAAATTACTCCTAGCCGAGAAAACCGCTGCAAAAAAAAACTCGTCTGCGATTTAACGGACGAGTTTTCTCTTTCATCGCGGCTTTCTGTTGGAGTTGCATATCGCCTCAAGCGTGAGGACATAGAAGATTCTTACAATCCCACATATACCCAGTGGTTATAGCGCTTCAACTCTTATGCAAAACCAAATGAAGAACTCGTCCGAGATATCACGGACTAGTTTTGTGGAACAATCTTCTTGTTGGGAATGATTTTGCAGTCTTAACCTATTTTTTGAGTCCGCCTTTCAGAATTCATCAAGACGTTCCTCGAAGTAGCTGGTTTCCACACTATAAATTAGTTACATACGCTTAGGTCTGGAAGACTCAGAAGACGTTCCGAGCATGGGTGCTGCCTTTAATGAGATGTTCTAACAAGGAAAGGTTTTGGCCTTAAAATCGAACTTCGAAACGAGCCCTATATGGTTTTGTAGAAAATTCGATGGCCATTCAGAATCTGTACTTTGTTTTTGCTGCCGACCTACCTGCAGCCGGCCGCGACCTCACGAAAATCGTAGAGTAGAGAAAGAAAGCACTGGTGGCGTAAAAGACTCGGAGTGGGCAACGCAATGTTACCACTAGCTACTGCGTTGCTAGTGTAGGCTACCACAGACATACTGAGCCACCCCTCTTCACACAGAGCGCTGCGGACATCGACGTATATTTCACAGTAGGGATACCACCACGATATGGACCGGAAAATCGAAAATTTTATTTTTCCCTAAAATTCATATAGAAGGGTTATCTGAGGTTGTGATTCCAAAAATCACTCTTACTCAACATGACAACCCGTTTAACTTAGGGCAAGGGTCAGATTTAGCTGACAGTTCAAAATATCCGAATAGCCTGAAACCCAAAGCAGTGAACTTATTCGCCGTTTTTGTTACCCTGCCAAATTAATGTGATTTTTGGACTCAGCACCTCAGATAGCCTTTATGCACGAAGTTTCAGCGATAAACAAAGTTTTGATTTTTTCCGGTCCCTACCGTGGTGGTACCCCTACTGTAAAATACACGTCGATATTTGCAGCGCTCTGTGCGTAGAGGGGTGGCTTAAGATGTCTGCGGTAGCCTACAGTAGTAATGCAGTAGCTAGTGGTAACACTGCGTTGCCCACTTTGAGTCTTTTATGCCACCATTGGCTTCTTTCTTTACTCTACGGCCGACTTTCGGGAGGTCGCAGCCGGCTTCAGGTAGATCGGCAGCAAAAACAAAGTGCGCATTCTGAATGACCATCAAATTTGCTACAAAACCATATAGACCTCGTTTCGAAGTTCGATTTTAAGATCAAAACCTTCCCTTGTAAGCATTAGAGGGTAGTTAGTGGAACGATAACTAAGGGGACCAGTACCGATAGATCCTGGCGTATCTAGAAAAATCCTGAAGTGAGAAGGCGTCCGTTTTTGTTTTCCCGGAGTTATGATGTCGCAAATGTCACTCAATTTTCTGTGAAAAATACCAAAAATGGAGTATTTTCCGCCAGTATGCTTTGTAGATATCCATATAGATTATACGGATGTAGATTAGATCAGTGGCGTGTTTACAAAGAGAAACGTCTGAGCCGAAATTTGCTTTTCTATACAAAAAGCGCTCCATTTTTGGTATTTTTTATAGAAAGTTAAATGACAGTTGTGACTTCATAACTCCGAGTAAATAAAAACTTACGCCTTCTCACTTCAGGGTTTTTTTTAGCTACGCCACGATCTATCGAATGGTACTGGTCTTGTTCGTTATCTGAGTTTGAGAAGCAAGCTTTATCAATAAACGAGTCCCCTACTGATAAAAACTAACAGACCTGAGCGTACGAAACCAATTTATAGTGTAGAAACCAGCTACTCTGATTGGTTTACAGTGAGTGTGCTTTTGCTAATCAGCAGATAATATGGGAAAATTCCAACCCGTTTATGCGGTGAAACACTCGGTGAATCGTAGTTCTCTACTTACTCGGTGACCCTCGCCTTAGATGTATCGAATCGCAGACTAGAGCAGGCGTTTGGTGGAATCAAGCACCAACTTAAGTAAAGTGACACACTTTTACGCCTCTGACGATGGCGCGAAGCCGAAATGGAAGGCAATAAAAAGTGGTGTTAATGATTTGTGGGCACTGGCAAAGAGAATATCTTGATATTAAATTGTTTGGGGGTGACACCTTGAAAAGAGGCAGCAAAAAAACCTTTTGGTTCACTCTTAGTTTCTTGAACGAGAGTAGAGAGGTTTGACCGATTTAAAAACGGGTGAAGTTTAATGACTCATTCGGATCGGCTTTTGGAAATAAAGCACCTGTTCAAGCCAAAATTAATGGACATTGCTAAGAAAGACGTTGACAAGTCTCATGTGTGTGGAGAATACACTGACGATGTTATAACATCGCTTCAAAGCTAATGAAGCCTTATAAAAGACTGAGTTTACCAAAAATAGGTTAAGATAACAGAGTTTTTTGAACGCATTATAGGAAGCAGACGGATAATTGTGTTTATTTGCCGCCGCGCATATAGCTCAGCTATATATACTTTGTTAGTAACAGTTCGAGCACATCTAAGAATACAACTCAGCTGAAGCTCCTAGACGATTCCCAGAAAACGTAATGGCGCAAAGTGCATCACTTTGGAAAATTACACTTTCTTCCTTGTTGTGGGCAGTGGATTTGGCCTATGCAAACGTTGACATATTTGAAATGAAAATAAAAGCACGCAGTAAATTAGCTAACAAAGGAACCTCCTGAACTTGGTGGGACGATATAGAAATGGACCAACTCTATCTGATAGGTAATGGCCCCGGTAGAAAACTCTGAGGCAAGAAGGTACTAACTTTCGTTTAGCCGAAGTTACGACGTTCGAAATTTCGCTGAATTTTGCTTTAAAATGACAGAATAATAAGCTTTTCTGTAAGTGCGTCCTACTGACGTATTGCGTAGGTAGAAAAATTCTACGGAAAAAGATTTGCGCTAAAATCTGCTTTATTTTATGGAAAATGCCAGGTGTCTTGTGATTTTAAAGCAAAATTAAGCTAGTAACTCCTACTAAACAAAAGCGAGTACCTTCATATTAGTGGCGGTCGCAGAAATTTTTCTCGGGGGGGGGACCTCAGGCCGAAAGTGGGCGCGGCTGGAGCGGGGCCAAAGAAAATCGATTGTAAAATTTTTAAAAATAGTTTCAAAAACTTTTAAAATAAAAATCGATATTTTCAATCAATAATAAAAATGATTTTTTTAAATTCAACTCTTTTTCAATTTTTCCCTTGCCTCTAGGCCACTTTCAAACGCCCCGCCCTCGGACCGCCACTGCTTCATACTTCAGCGTTTCTCCACCTGAGCGATTACCTATGAGATAGAACGGTCCCGTTCGATATCGTTCTACCGAGTTAAGGAGGTTCGTTGGTAAGAAATCGACTTCAAAATACATAAGAGACGCTCAAAAAGCGAATTTTGCATTAGCCATTGCACGAGGATTTCCCGGGCACTGCGCAACCGCTCCATAAAGCGCGGTAGTGTAATTAACAAAATAATACTAAAACAAAGACCCTTTCCAGGCGCGTCTACTCCGCGCCTCAATTCAGGACATACACTGTCTTGCTTCTCAGCTTTTTGTCCTAACAACGAGCAACTTGGGATAGTGCAGCCTTTTTGAGACCAGAGTAGTAGGTTTCTTCGAAAGACTACAAATGGAACACAAGGAAAGGTACTTCAGCCCAAGATGTGACTATTTATAGTCAATTAGTGGCAGCGAAAAATCTGAAGAGGAAAAATGCAGAATTTCAGGTAACATTTTCCTAGGTAGAGTAGACAAAAGTTCTTAAAAATGGGTCCTAAAAGGTGTACAGTCTTTCTGTACATGGAAGCTTTTGCAGTAAAATCTAACATTGTAGGAAACATTTTTCCTGTGAGTAGTGCTCTTAACAAACCTCGACCGGTTGTCATGAAAGTGAAAGCAATATTGGTGATCGCACAACTTTCAACACGTGAAAATGGAGTGCCTTTTCGAAAATTTAGAAATCTAAAAATTTTTGGACCAACTAGCTTCGAATAAACTACTGATGTCAAGGGAAAACCTTTCGAAGACGGATTATTTCTTCAGAATCCCTGAGCCTTCGGAGCTTGGGAGAGATCAGACTCAGCAGTCCGATCCGCAGGACAGCTCTCTCATGATTTGCCCTTTGAACCGCGTCAGAACGATATCACTGTGCAGGCTGCCTAAAGCATTCTTATGCCAAACAGAAGCGATTACTTGGTCGAAGCGAACTACTGCTGTAAAATCTCTGATGCAGCAGAACTGCCTATTTGTACATTTATTCGGAGAAACCATGCGAAAATAGCTAACGATAGAAAGAGAAAAGGTGCACGTACGAAAACCAGGTAAGATTGTGCAAAATGTCGTAAAATGAAGCTATAAACGCTGGTTCAAAGTGCACTGTGCAAATTTTACTTGCTGGTATGTTATTTCAATAGATATGATCTTTGAGCCCTGGACTGCGGAGTTTGCCCCGCGTGCACAACTTGCAAGTGCAGAGCCTGACAAAGAAAAGTTCTCAAAGCAGACGTCTTTTGGATGCAGCAACACTTCAGGGAATTGAGTTACTCCTGCCTTCGTCACTCAAAGTGGATCATGTGCGTCACCGGAGCAGACGGATCTGATTCAGTGCATGCCTCGTCGACAAAAAGAAACTAGGAGGAGGACTTGGGGAGCAGTAACGAGTAAGAGCCACGAAGGACACTTTTATATGAATTGATGAGGCGGGACATAGTGCTATCATCTGTATCCACCCCAGCGCGAACAGCCGTAAAATTTCTTCCACAATATGGCGCTTTACTCAGAGTACATCCATACATCTGTGTCCGCACTAACTATGCACGCTTACTCGGAAGCAACAAAAAAGACGGTTATAGGCCGACAGAACTTGCTCGAAGAGCTCCAAAAAAAGAAATGTAAAGCTTCCGAAAAATGGCATAAATCTCACACTTGCTGCTAGGACTTCGAAATTTTCTTGAACATTAGGTAAGCCACAAGTTTTCACTCATTAACGGTGAATCAAATTTTTATGCGCAAGCTGGAATAAATCCATTCTTGACCTACTCAAATAAAGACGGCCTCGCCGGAAACCACGATGGGTGACGTAGGTCGTAACCGCTTAACGAAAGCTCATCGCTCAAAGCTGTCAACAGATCGCTTTGTTTCAATTCGGGTGCGGATTAAAATGAGGGTGATCATTATGCAGAAGTTCTTTGTCAATTTATTTAATTGTTTCAGACAAGTTTTATAAGAACTCACCTCATGTCAAATTACGTGGAAGCTTTATGAGTCTAAGCAACTACTTTGACCATTATTTTCCCTTCTCAGCTTTTATAAGGTTATTTGTCCGTACACTTAACAAACCTGCAGCTTAGCTCGAGAATTCAGCAAGTTCGCAGAGAACCTCATAGTAAGACAGAGGTTACCGCACTTGAAACACCTATACCCCTTATAACTTCGACTAGCTCACGCTACCCCTCCCACTCCCCATCCTCCCATTACAGATCCCGTACATGATGATGACTCTAGTCCCCAAAGCTATTTTTAAACCTGACTGCAAAAAAAATGAACAAGAGGGAAAGACAAACACAAAAGCATAGGTTTGTGCACAGAAATGTTCTTGGCAGATGAGTCGGAACTTCCTGAGGAACTTAGCAATTTCATAGGAAGATCATAGGTATTCACTGTAGCGAGAAGTTGTCAGAAGATTCTATTGTGCACACAATAGCTAAATCGGACCATACATATAAGTAAATCTTACAGCAGTCTAATAGCTTCAGGTCAGTTTAGAGTTTTTGCAAGAGCATAAAATATTACTAATGCGTATCTGCAGGATCGATCCCAGAGTCGTACTGAAAACCTTAAGATAACTGGTACTGCCGCATTACGACAACTAGCTTCAGTTCGCATGCACTTTAAAGGCAAAAATTCTAAATTCGTGCATCTTAAATCATATTCCTTTGATTAAAGCATAACTGTCGGCTCAACGTTTTCGATAAAGAGGCCTAGATTACTGAAAAGAACTTATTATATTAAGTAGGCAAGTAATTTTCTATATTCGTCGAACAGTAATAGATGAGAGCCGCAAACTTTTAACAAGAAAAGTCTATAAGAAGAGAATTTTGTCGTAACTGCAAAAGCTGTCGTATAGGCAAGCTCAATCGTCAGGTTACTGTGCAAATTCTTCCAGCCAGCTGAAAATCTGTAGAACCAATTGTGAACCTGTCCTGATCATACTGCTGCCTCTTGTGAATTAGAGGACTGTTTTTTCAAGTCGGAAGGGCTACTACTAGCTCTGAAGAGGATCATTATCTTGAGATGCGGCGATGTTCACTAATTACTTTTTTCTTGCGCGGTCTAGGTTCCAAGCGCTCATTCTTACTGTGCTTATTGCTCTGGAATATGCTCTTCACTCGCTAAATAACCATTCCAGATAAGTTACATAAAAGTATTTACACTTTCTGTCCTACCAGTAGGAGTTTTTTTTTTCTTTCAGGTGATCTTACAAACATCACAAAACCGACCAAACTGGTGAGGACACTTGCTTTTAAGTGAATGCTGTGCTAAATTATTTCTCTCCGATATTTATAAACTTTGATGGTGCCCGAGATGTACTCTGAGTAAAGCGTCATATTGTGGAAGAAATTTTACGGCTGTTCGCACTGGAGTGCATATAGATGATAGCACTATGTTCCGCCTCATCAATTATACAGTGATGTTCTGGGCCTGACTCATTATGGTATGTTTCGGATGGTGCATAAAGGTCAGTCAGCATTCAAGGGAGAGATCATCGCGGACTTCTTGTAGATTCAGAAGTTAGGCTGCAGGAACAGTTATAAGACACTGCGAAGAAACTCAGCAGCAGTAGACATTCTCCAGCGCGACTAAAGTGCGTGCAAGAAATAAATAGCAGGGAGCGAATAGATGCATAGAGGCGGAATTTCAATCAAGTAAAGTTGACTCTGTGCTAGAGACGGCGAAAAAGTGATTTAGCACCATGGGTTGGTCAAAAAATTCAATCGCTGTTTTTTTCAGTGCCAATACTGAGACTGACGTAAGGTCTTGCACTAACCACATCATCATCATCATCGGTCAACTTCCAACAGTGCTATTCAAAACAATTAATGTTAGCCTATCGACTCTCCTACTATTATTTTGTCCTCTAAATAACTGCGTTATCGCGAACAGCTTTAAATGCCTACCTAAATCAAATACACAAGCACGATCCCGTATTTTGTGGACCCTGTTACCAGTACAGCTTTGCAGATTACTGTTCGAAGGCCAGGCCATTAGTATTAGAGAGCATTCTCCCAAAGCGGCAAAACTGCCACCCAAACTTGGCAACATCGCATTCCTCGCTTTGTTTTGCAGCCAGTGAGGATTGCGATAAGTTCAGCAAGCCGCAGTAGGGGAACGACTCAGGTTGGCGCATGAGAGATGCAGGTTATAGCTCGATTCCTTGATTTTTTAAATCGAGTTTCTCAACACATTCATGTTTTGCACTCACTGCCTGAAGGTCACTTTTAATTTTGTTAGGTCGGTAAGAATGAAATCTTCGACTGTGAGTAAATTGTTTGACGCTCTATATCTGTTCTAAAAAGAAGCTCGGCAACCTTTAGGCGCGGGGTATACTTTGCATGATGCGGCCAAGTCGCGCATGTGGGGTATATAACTCTAGGTGTATTCGTGCAGAAATGGCACATGACTGCCCAAAACGCGCGCGTATTTGAACGGATTTCGCGTTCTGCTCAGTCGTATGCCACTCTGTATGGGTACACCTCTTGTACACCTGGCGCGATGTGATTTGTTCACATGGTGCAAAGTATATCCTAGGCCTCACAGGTAGGGTAAGGATAGGCAAAGAGCTCTTTTAAACCTGAAAGAGGCGAATTTTCAATGCATTATTCAAAAGATCGTGTAAAGTTCCGCAAGATTTCCAGCGTTTCATTGCTGCAACGAACATTAAGAAGGAGCCACAGAGTACAAAAATCGCACCGGAAGCTACTTTGCTCTTAACTTTCACAGTCCGAACAACTTTATAAGCATGAAATACATTTTGTAGACAGGAAAGTTTGGTTCTTTATATCTCGGCCAAAAAGATGCGGAACTGGAGGCGGTGAAATCATTACTCTTAGCTTTAAATAACTCCGCAGAGTTTTTTTCTGCTATCTACAAGAGCTGCGGTATACTGCAAAACAACCTGCGTTCAAATCCGGAAGTCTCCAGTTTTTTTTAATTTCTTTTACAAAAAAACCTAAATTTCTTGGAGGACAGGAGATCGAGCCTCATCACAGCATTAAAAAGGAGTCTTTTTTTTCTAAATTATGAGTCGCGAACATTCGTGATATCCGAAAGTCGTTGAAAAATGACCTCCTTTTTCAATTTTCTTCTTCGGGAAAAAACTGGTGTTTTGAAATTTTTACGAAGGTAAGCCAATTGCCCTAGCATCGACAACAGTAAGAACAATGCTTGCTGTTGTCTTCTACTTAGCCAGGCTCACGAGGATTTCTGCGACAATAAACAACAAGCTGTTGAACAAGTCCGGTCAAATTATTCCTTACTATTCCCAATGACTTCAAATTATTCTTCCGCAAACCAGGCTATTATGGTGGAATATTTATTCGACCTTACATTTCGACAGCTTGTCTTCTCCAGAGGTCTGAAAGGGACTGTAGTTCATTCATCGCGACTTATGCGATCAAAGGCCTCGTCCCACTCAGTCAAGTCTAGACCTTCATCTAAGCATGACGTGATGAGATCATCATAGCAGGGTAAACGGACCAAAACCAACCTATGTTCTACCGATTTTCGTTGCGTCCGGTCTATGCGGCTGCAAAGGACGTCACTAATGGTGAGTCAATGAGTCTGCCCTATATGTGCACCCGATAGCTCGCCTCGCTATCCGCAATCACCTCGGTCGCCCATATGGAGAGCTAGGTGACTGCGGAAAGCAAGGCGTCGCGTACCAACCTGAGAGCTTAAGCTGCAATATACAACCTATATCGGAGAGACCGGAAGAGCGTTGGGCGTCAGAATTAAAGAGCACTTGGTCAGCAAAAAAAGGGGAAACATAGTATCAGGGTTAGGAAAACACAAGTTCGAAGCTCATAATAGGACCGTTTTGATGTGAAGTGTATAATATTTGCATACGAGACCGAGATTACTGCGAGAACAGTGCTTGAAGCGGCATCGGTTATCACCGGAAATCCTTCTGTGAACAACAGTAATGAGTATGTGTCAATAACGAATGATCTACTTATGTTTGTATCGTTATGCACGCTATCGGGTGCGCATATGAGGCCAGACTCATTGACTCAGCATCAGTGACGCCCTTTGCAGCCACACAGACAGGATGTAACAAAAGTCGGTAAAATATAGGTTGGTTTTGGTCTGGTGACCCTGCTAAGATGATGACCGCGTCATGCCTTAAACGAGAGTGGCGGACAAAAGAAACGATAGCGGTGTCCAGCCGGCCGTGAATAGTGGACTATGTTATCTTGTTGCCGCTGAAATTATGATACTTTCCCTCGTTTTTTGCTAGTGCAATATTCTCATCCAAATAGGATGTACTGTACAGGAAACGTCTTGTTCGGACGTTTAAACGCTCGAAGAAACTTTCCCTTAAGTGTAGCGAAGGTGAGGGTTACTGACAGCCGGGTGAGTTATCGTTTCTTTTGTCATGCACCCCTTAAACGAAGATCTAGACTTGACTGAGTAAGAAGAGACGTTTGATCGCATAGATCGTGGATCAGTGTGCTACAATTCCTTTCAGACCTCTGAAGAAGACGAGTTGTCGAAACATAAGGCCGAATAAACGTTCCACCATAACAATCTGATTGGCTGGAGAATAATTTGAAAATATAGCAGCTCGTTGAACTATCGCCTGCTAAAGACGGCATGGGAATAAGCGGACATTTAATTTTCAGCTACCTTTCTTTTAAAGATTGTGGCTCTGCGGAGAATTGTCCGATCGCCACGAAATTTTGAAATACCATAGCGACAAGCCTCTACTTCACGATGCTTTGCAGATTACCAGTCCTGTCACTTTAGCTTTACAACACGCCCCTGGACATAAAAGTACTCAATTTCGAATCCTACAATTTTACCAGGAGTGATAGTAAACGATCGAAACATTTATGGTGGATTGGCGTTTGGCAGTAGACCAAAAAACAATACTAAATTGGCTAGGAAAGAATTCGGGTGAATTATGGGGGAAGTGTCCAGAGATTATATACTTTTGACAATGTTTACTCCCTCTTTCGCCTCGATTACAATATTCTAGAGCTACTGACGTGAATTCATATACCTTGGAGTGTGCGCTACTGATTTATATGCAAAACTCCTTGCTCTTAAATAGGAATGCCCTTAAATAGGCGCTGCCACTCTGAAGATTGCCGCAGAGGTGTCATGCCGATACTGGCACATGTGCCGACCCTAACAGGCACATGTGCTTTTGTTGGGAGTTTAGCGGTGCCGAACCGTCCCCATTCCTGGGAACCGAAAGTTAAAATGGGAAAACTATACTCGTACCTATAAACCAGCTTTGTCGTTACAGTTCGTCTTTCGCACAGCACCGGAGGCCTACCTTTGCTCACCAGATTCGAACCTATGAGGTTCTCGTTTTCATTGTTTCGCGGTCGCTTGACTTACCCGTTCGGCCACTCACGCGTTGTCAGAGACGTCTTTGTTTTGATGATGACTCTTTGTCGCAAAATTATTACCTCGCTCCAGTAAATTCTTTTACCAATATGTTCCCTAATTAAATATGTTGCCAAAGATCCAGACCCTCCCAGTTTTAAAATTCAATACATATTGGCACAGCTAGAAAAACTATGACTACTTAGGTGTAGGTTTTTATTTACCAGAACTTTTAAAATCACAACAGTCACTTTAATTTCAGTAACCTATTTTTAGCCAATTCGAAAGCATAAAGAAAGAATTTAGACTTTCTTACTACTTCAAATCTCTTTTTTCTGTATGTGGGGTCCAAGCGGTGCCATTTTCGTGACTTAATTCTGAAAGTTTCTGGGTTGTTTCAGGTGCCGCGTAACTGCGAGAACGCGGCATACATGCCGATCCGGGACGGTGCCGGTGCCGCGCACAGTACCCCTTTCTAAGCGGGCCTTTTCCAGGTCAGTTCCTGGAAATTTCCCGTTCTTTTACGTAATCTGGGTGCAGCACCTGCGCCGCGATCTTCAGTGCACGTCCCAAAAAAGGAGCATGGCCAAGGCAGGCGTTCAACTCATATAGACGGTGAGACACAAAAGCTAGCTTGAATATACATTTAAACCTTCTTTTCTTAATGTACTAAACATAAAAGGCAAAGGTTAAGTTTTGGCTAGCTTTTGCACCTTAACATGTCCGCCTGCATTGGCCACACCCATCTTTTGGGACGCGGTAGCGCCTATTCAAAGTCATCCAGAGAGCTCCAAAAATTCTTTGTTCTAAGAGACTTATAAGGAACACGGACTCCCTAAGTTCTATCACGCCCTTCCACGGAATTTAGGGATTTCTGGCGACTGATCGGCGAAATATTAAGAGCCAAACTAGCGGTGCTTTTTCACCTAATACAATACAATGAAGTGTTTTATCTATGATCCAGTAGTGCAATTTCCATGGTATAGGAGTGCACATTAATCATGGAAGAAGGTTGTGAATGCGGCGCAATAAAGACGGAGAAGGCGCGAAAATTGTCGAAAGTGGGGAAATTCTGGGCAGCGTCATATTTCACCCAAATTTTTTTCAGCCATTGTAGCATTGTTTTGTTGGTCTACTGGGTCGTTTTGTTGGTC
>KN549312.1:61829-75755 GCA_000797555.1 Oesophagostomum dentatum | reverse complement strand
GTTTCCCCAGAAACAAAAACAAGCATTTCAAGAACCTACACTCCCTTAAACCACAGAACTGGCGCCGTTTAACGCTGCATAACTTAGCGTATACCTGCAGTTTACTGTGGAAAATTCACTCATATACGTAGAAAACACCACGACACCCATGACAAAAATTTCACCGCTATACCATTCTCCTACGCAGAAAAAGCGAGTTCCATGACACTCAAACAAACACATACACAAATACAGAGACACATTTTCACCTTTGGTCTGTTATTAAAAACAAGGATAGTGCAGTCTGCTTTATCACTGTCTCTTCTCAAGCTTCCAGAAACACGTTCGATCATTTCTATTGCATATCACATCGAATTGATAGACCGTTTCTATGCAGGGAAGCAGTGAAAATGCTGCCAGGAATAGCGTGTTTTTGCTCGCCGAAATACCAACGCTGTTGACGACCGAAATCTCACTGCATACTCTGAACGCTGCCTTAGTTCTTCAAAAAACTCAGTCGAAGTTTTTTTTGTGCGAAATAACGCATATACATATGAGTAGACGCATACGAATATCGGCTGAGCTTTTCTGAGGTGCTCGGAAGCAACCTAGAAAAGTCACAGTTGGTGCAAAAAGTGTCAGATATGTAACAGGAAGGAATCGTGGCTAGAGCGCGGATTCTTGACACTAGCGCGTGGTAACGGCACCAAATGTAGTGAAAGCGCGAAAGGAAAGAAAAATAACGTAGGGAAGTAGTGTTTGCTATATTCTCTGAAAGTATTTCTCTTCGTGAGGAGTTGAGAGAGTTAGTTCAGCTAATAAGAAGGTCCCCAAATATCGGGAGTTGTTATCCTGCTGCTCAGTCTCCACCCGCAGTTTTGATCTGTAGAAAAATCGAATGTTTCTTTTCGTTTTAAATCACGGAATTTTTCAAGGAAATTACTGCTGCTTTAGAGCTGATTTTTATTTTTCTAGCCTTTACAGTTAGGGAGCTACTGGGGTAATTTTCCAAAGTTTTTGAATAACTTCTCTAACGGGGTTGGCTAAATATTGTCGGAAACTGGTGCAAACCAAAATTCTGCTGACAATTTTTTCATCAGATTCATCTTGGCTGAGAAACTTTATTACGGGCCTATATTTTGTCTCGGTACCTTAGCGTTTCGTTTTACTAGGGAATTCAACCTCGATAAGACTTTTTCTTCAAAATGAGCAGGTTTCTGAGGATGATACTATGAGAGGCTTGTCAAGTCCTTATTTTGAGTTTACCAGAAAACTAGCGAGCAAAACTTAGTGGTATTACACAACGCGCTTAAAGGCAACATTTCTTCAAGTAAATGCAAAAAAGATGCGTTTCTAAAGCTACTGCATTGTCAAGGAGAAAAATACATGTCTACGAGCTGGCTGCGGCGCAAGCGCACGTGCGATAGAGACAGAGAGGTTACCAGCTAGAGGCACAGAGGAAAACCATTCGATTTTGGGTGACCCCAACATATTTTTGGCCAATCAAGCACTGCGGGCGCTCTTTGACTCCGCCCGTCCCGGAATGCAATGCGGCCAAATCTAGACACCTACTTTTCTCGCTGACAGTATGTGTTCGCACATCAGACGCGGTACGCGCGAATTACCAACTGAGATGAAATTCTCAAGTGCGAGAACCACCGCTCAGAAGCAACATAGAAGTCCAGGTTATTTTCTATCGAGGGATCAGCTCTTGTCAGTGCTCCCGACTTCGTTTACCTGGCCAGGCAGCCTACCAGAGCTTATCGCTGAATACACCTTTTCACCTGCACCGTTAGGAAATTCATGCATAACGAGAATGATAGGTTAAAACGGAATAAGTGAGGAATGCGGCTTCCACCTGTTTTGTTCTTGCGTGCTTCTCGATAGTTATGCTCCTAGAGTGGTAGGAAGAGTCTCTCATATTCCTCGAAAATGAGAGGGTGCGAATTCTATAACATTATGGGAGGAAGGTTACAGAGGACCTTATAAATATTCATATCGTAATGGCACAGGCAAAATTTTATGAAACAGTCCAGGGAATAAAGAACAGCGTGACACAACTTTAACCGTGCAACAATAGGATCAGTCCCACATACCAGAGCGCAGTATACCTAGGTGTGCAAAGAAAATTTTAACTGTGTACAAAACTTCCCTGGATGTTTGGCAGCCTTCGCTGCTAAAAGCTTATTCCAGACATAAATAAGGCCAGACTAATTTACCACCTGAACATACTGATTCGATTTATTCGGATGAATCAACTTTTTTCACCGAACCAGTTTATTTTGCAGTGTAAATTATCCGGTGAGGGGGGGGGGGGTTGAACAGCTCATGTAGTTAGTATTCTTAATATTGTTCCCGTGTTTCCACCTTCTCACTGGTTCACTGGTTTCCCGGACGAAATGTGTAGCTGTAAGCATAGAGCGAAAAATTCTGGTCCAGTAGGAATCTGTTTTGTACGAAAACGTCTATGCAATCGTCCTTCGCAAAGTATTGCGACAATGACTTATTTACTACAAGCACTAACTTATGTGCAGTTGTTAAGAGCGAGCATACGTTTGTTTAAAAAATTTCGCTGCCTTCCAGAGATCAAAGAACAAAAGTCAACGCAAAAGCTGCTCAACATCCCTATACAGAGCACAATGGATAACTGTCCATTCATTACCAAAACAGCGAAAGGCATTTCTTTACTCATTTCTCATGTCATCCTTGCATCGCATCAATTCTGCCAGCTCATTTGTAGCTTATTTGTGAGGGCATCTTTTTCTAGGTATTGGATGCTGCACAGTAAGCTCAAGTATCTTGCATCGAAAAAAAAGAGTAAAGCAATCTAATCACATCGATGGCTATGTCAGACGGAAATCCAACACCCACATGATGCAATAATCACCCTTCTTGTGGAAAGTACCATAGATGCAAGCATTATAGATACACAACACTGTTAGCATTAGCCAGTACATAGGGGTCCGTAGCGTAATGTTTCCAAAGGCGGGGCCAGGGTTGTCGGATGCGAGCGACTCGTCCAGGTTGGAGTCGCGCCTGTGGGTGGTTCTATCTAGACGAGTACGCTCGCACTCAGCAACACTGACCCTGCCTTTGGAAACATTACGCTACGGTCCCAGTACATAGCACTGTTTAAAGGCAGCCTTTGGTCCCATTTTCGCTACTGAGATTTTGTATAGTAATAGGAAGATCAGCAGGACCTCCGACCTGCTATAAACGTCACTACGCATGGGGGCTCTAACCAATCACAACGAGGCTCTCCGTACATAGTGTTTACATACCGCCGGACTCCACGGTCCCCACGGCAGTGACTGACATAGGATCTCTGGACCTCTTTTACATACCTAATACAGTAGCAATCGCTACTGACTGCTGTGTATCAGACAGGTTCTGAGAAATACGTATCTGCTTGTCTTTGAGAAGAAAGTAGCTTGACTAATAATGAACTTGATCTCACTTGAAAAATGTGGCAGAACAGAATAAACTGAACAATCGCCCCCAGTCAAGTTGTTCTGACCTCCCTCTTCTTTTCGCTGAACTCGCGCAGCATCTTCACATATTAGCTCGTTGCAAAAGTCTTGGACACTCAAAGGTGTTTCCTCAAAGCTTCACTACTCTACAGTTTCAGAACTTTAATGAAAGGCATGACCATCACAATTATCCGCGAGGTCTCCACTTTGTACATCAACGAGATATAGAACATTTTCTTCCATCTGCAAAAGTTACAAATGAAAACACTTTGGGTGCCATTTCTTCGGACCCCCGGGTTGTCGATTTGCCTCCACTTCAGGAAACAATATACTAGGCTGTCCAATAATTCCTGTTCGAAAATTTTCAAAATTCTATAATTTTCCTTAGAAGTGTTATAATATCAGGCAAGTGCAAAACCTTCTAGTCGGTCACCGCCTCCATCTACAGCGATCAGCTCGAGAAACTAGCCGCCGCCATCCGAGAAAAGCGTCTCCGACGGGCCTTGGTCCACATGCTGCACGACAACGCGCGCCCCCACGTGGCGAAGGAGACCCAGCAGAAGTTGGCGACGCTCGGATGGGAGACGGTTGCCCATCCGCCGTATTCCCCGGACCTCGCCCCCTCAGACTACCACTTGTTCCGCCCGCTGAAGCACCATTTGGCCGGAAGAAAATTCACCAACTACGACAACCTCAAATCCGACATCGCGGACTTCTTCGAGTAGCAGCCCCCGGAGTTCTGGGCGAAGGGCATCGGCGACCTGCCCAATCGATGGGCCACTGTTGTGGATAAATGTGGTGATTATATTGTTGATTAGACTTGTTTTTCAATAAAGTTGAAAAAAATTAAAAATGGTGGAATTTTCGGACAAGAATTATTGGACAACCTGGTAGCAAACTATTTACTTAGTGAGTATAGCTTAGCCTATGCGAAGGAGGGAAAGTTGTGGTATCCATGCTTCCATGATTTTTTTCAGCATGCCTCAGAAAAAAAACATATGATTCGTGCACTGCACAGAAAATAAACTTCTCAGTATTTCCCAAGATATTTTTGAGCCATAATAGTTAAACTAAAAAAGTGTCTAGCTTTTCCCTGCATAAAGCCAAAAATCCTGTAAGCTTGAATGTTTTCTCTGCTCTAAAATTATTCTGTGGCATAATTTATTTTTTAAGGATTTGGCATTGGGAGCTGAGTAATCCCCGCCTTTCCAGTGGATTCAGGCGCAACCATTTCTCCGGGTAAGGCGAGGTGCGATCTTTCCAGTGGAAAAGAACAGTAGCTCCATGATTACCAGTGGCCTAGAATGTCATGAAAAAAACCGAAAATCATCCTTGCCTACGCTCCGTGGCGAGCTCCCAGGTAGAGTGAAAAATTAAGGTTCAATTTCCTAAGGCTTTTCGATTTGCGGAGAATGACCATGGTGGGCTGGAAAAGTAGTGAGGTAGAGCTATAACACGATGGTTCAGTTGACAGAGAGAATCGCCGGCAGCTATAGGAATAATGCTCAGATCCTCCTTAGTGGTTGCTCAAGCCATTTTTAATTCTAAGCTTATTCCTAGAAAATCTGGAAAGATGGGATGGAAAGAACCACGCATTCAGATACACGATCTTCCTCTACTGCAGGATTTACTTTTCCTTCTCTTCTGAAAGCTCTAGCGTGTACTAATTTTTTTTACAAGTGAAAGGGGCATTATGTGCGTGTTCAGCGTTATAGATTTTATGGGATGTCGAAGCATTATGGGTCGAATCCAGCGGGTGGAATAAAATGGCAAGGCCTCACTGCAAATTTACCACACATAATTAAAAGCAGAAAAAGGTAACACTTAAAAAAAGGCACATGCTCTGAGTGTCCAAAGCCTTTTGCAGTGACCTAGTGGATGGATATTAAGGATTTCGAACAGTCAACAGCGATCGCTACTATGACAGGAATGTATACTCGAGTTGGAAAGTTGGTGGACGCCGCGCACGCTGTGCAGTTGCCGAGTGAAGAGCAGACCTCTTGCTGAGCGCCGCTACGTGGCCCTTGATTGAAGAGTATAGTGCTTTTCAAAAATATTTAGACACTTTTAGCTTGCGCCACCATCGGATGCTCTGCGTCTTTTCCCGCGCTTTCGTCTGGACTCTCCTACTGCGCACTGTATTTCGTTATGCTCTGGCCAATTCTTGCAATGGCTGCACAAACTAAAAGTCTCTAAATATTTTTGAAAACGACCATTACCGCGACGCGTACCAGATTTTTTAGCAGAGTTGTTTCCCTTTTTGACTAAGCACGAACTTGGGGAGGAACTCTATGCATGTGCAAGAAAAAAAACTCCTTGCTTAAACAAAAAACATCAAGTAATTTTATAGTAAAAATCAGACGCGGCCAGTCAAGGGCCCACTACCGTCACTCCCCGTTACTTCTCAATGGGTCCGTAGCGTAATGTTTCCAAGGGCGGGACTAGCGCTGTCGTGTGCGAACAAACTCGGCCACACTCGCCCTTTAAATCCACGTGCGTCAAACCATGTGTGCTTGGTATAACCTGGACGAATTTGTTCGCACCCGACAATGCTAGTCTCGCCTCTGGAAACATTACGCTATGGACCCTTTCTCAATCGAGGCGGATTCTGAACCGCGCGCGGTCAAATTGACTGTGAAGCAGAAAGCAGTCAGCTCATTTTGCCCCTTTTTCGGTCAGACTTGGAGTATTTTTCTGTTTCATTCATTGTTATCTATGTTTAGGATTGTATCGATTGCACCAAAGCTCATCTCCTCGCCCAAATGGAAGCAGAATGAATTGGTCGGCCTCTGCTCCAACGCATCGTTAAATTGATCGCGTGCGAGGCTCAGAATACGCCTCAACATGAAAACAGAGGATACCTTGAAAAAGAAACGCTTTTGTGAAGGTCTGCGCATGTAGAAGCATCCTCCTATGCACATTATACAGCCGATAAAGTTGAGAGCTGGAAGGCGTTTTTAGACTGACAAGGAGTTAGGATACCTGCCTCCAACTGCGGCGACTTTTCAACTCCGCTATAGAGGATCTCCAACTTGATCTTCCTGTTGCAAAAACTCAACTGCGAAAACATTGGAACCGAACACTGCCTTTAATTCATTTACGACAAACCAAGTGCGTTATCAGCAGCCTACAAAGTGAATGACACCAGGGCCATATACAACAGGCAAGGAATTCGCACTCGTTCAGCGCCACTAAGCCTAAGCAGAAGACTTTGGAGGAATTCTTCCGTTAGCAAATGGTTCCTTATGGCGAGTTAGATACAGATGTGCGCTTTGGTTTGGCTAACAGGCTCGAACTGATTACCAGAGTTACCACGGATCCTCACAGGACCGCCGAATCAGTACTGATCACGAGTGCGAATTCCTTTTCTGTGCCATACAAATACCATTCCCGCGAAGCATTTCGCGGGAGAAGCGGACGAAAAAGGCGGTTCCCCGCGATGCGCGGTATTCAGGGATAACGATATCCGCGTCCCCCTCTCCAGCAATTCTTCCCCCTACTCCGGACTAATGGGATGGCGTAATGTAGCTCCCTATTGTGGAGGAGATACGTATATGGCCCCAGGAGGATCACTGTACACCGTGTAATCGCCTATATGAAAAACCGTGAAAAACACAGGGAAAAGTGGAGATTTTTATGGATAACTACAATTAGAACACGGATCTAAAAACGGTTCTTCGAAGATTTCCAATAATTACAAAGAACAATGGGAATGAATAGTATATTCGTTACTGCTGTAATAAATATCCAAGAAAAAATGAAAAACTGATACGGTATGTACCATAAAAAATAGAGTGTAAATGTAAACATGAGGTTAAAATAAGCAGCGTCACCGTAAGTACTCTTTCTTCACCATGTACTTATGCAATATAAATCTCCGGTATTCTCTTCCACAAATGAAACATTAACTGTCATGTTTTTAGCTAGATTCAGTACTAGTTAAATATCTCGGGAAGCGGTTGCTCGGGAAAGTCATCATGTCACGGCTGAAAAGCTGAGCATGCTTTAAGGAACATATTTCCGTACTTAGTCAGCTTCTCTGAACAAAATTACGATTTTTCAGCCGTTTCCACTTCCGCCCATCCTTCCAAGAAGCAGCCTTTTCAAGTCGGCTATTTCATCCTGTAAACGAATAGCCTCAGAACGTAGGAACATGTTTCGTTTTTCGAGGCGTTCTTCTTCCTAAACAATCGCCTATAAGAGAAGTGAAATTTACACCGAGAAAACTTCGTAACATGCCTACCTCTCTCTCAGAATTCTTTGCATTCTTTTGCTTCTGTCGGTAACGTATAGCAGCGATTCTGTTTTGCTCTCGCTTCCTGTTGCTAATTTCTTCAGAAGTTAGACTAGCCAACGACATTCCCTTCGCTCGTTTTGGAGCTGCGTCTTTCTGAACTCGAAAACTTTCGAGCAGTCGAAGGACTAGACTCTTTCGTAAACGTAAAATATGTTAAGAATAACGGATTTTTTTCTAACACATTTGAATTAATTATCTCAATGAGATGTTCCTCCGGTTTCTAACGACCAGATACGTCGAAATATCCCACATAAACCGCGCTCAAACAATTGCTTGCGATCACTTGGAGGACTGTACCGTCTGTCTAATTCGAGCTGACCTCTGTCCACAACGTGGAATCCTGAGCCCCGACAGTCAGCTACGTTTGAGGTGCTGGAAAGGCGTGACTTGGCGAAATGTTCAAGAAATCCAACCAACGGAGAGAGAAATAGCGGCGAAAACCGCCGTCGCTCCGCGTTGCTTCAGAAGCCGGCTGCGAGCTGCAGACGTAGACACAGGTTAGCGCGAAGGAGACAGACGGTATCTACCCTCGGTCTCATTAGGGAGGCGGACAAATGGCGCGATTGTTCTAGCTGTCACCACTGTAGATTTGCTTGCGGCAGTTTGGATGCACCACAGCAGTTTTTCGATAAAAGAAAACACTTCCATTTATGGTGTTACTCAATTCTTGTGAGCCGAGAACTGAAATTACGCACAAGCAAATAGTTCTGGACCATTTCCTCAATACTACGAACACTAAACACGTTACTCATCGGAAGCAATGTTGTATATTTGTCCATTTAAAGGTGGATATCGGTTTTCTACACGGGGACATACAATTTCTACTCACATAAGGGACTTTTTAAGAAGAAAGAGCGCAGAAATGTGTCCTTTTCACAATAGCAGTAGCTACTCCAAAAGTCCTTAGGCAACCTAGCCGTAGGTATCACCAAGGAATCGCGCCATTTGTCCTACACCCGTCTCATTGTGTGTTGAAGCGTTCTGTACTTTTGCGTAAGTCCGCTGTTGGTACGAGACCAGTGCGGAGCTAGAGCAATCCGACGGATGGCTAACCATAGCGGCTTAAGTAGGCTGCTCGCGTTGCACCGCTCCCGTCCAGCAGCGACCGTCCACTTATGCGGAACCGCAAAATATGATTAACGATAAGTGAGACAGAGAATAGCCAGCTGATCATATGCATCTTTTTCTACGAATTAAATTACACGAGCGCTAAATGACTCCAGGCTTAAAGCATACCTTATTATCGTCTTGTTTTCTTTTCAGTTTACTATTCTTATGCTTGATCTCCTGAATGACAATTTTGTACTCTTTCCCATCTTCTCCAACAACTGTAACGGGTTGATCTAACGCGATTGTTACCACCGGTGTTGGCGGCGAATCATATGAGGAAGCCGCCGAGATAGCAGCATTCTAAATAGAGAATATCCGAAATAATACTTCAAGCACTTCAGATGGCTCTGAAGTCAAACAAAAGAGACCTAAAATACCTTTTCTGCGTTGATTTCTGCACGGACACTTTCATAAATGTCATCGATGAACGAGAAATCAGGAGTCTCAACTGGAACTGATTCAGATGGAGACGAAGAGGCAGCGCCAATATCGGACTGCTCTGAGATAAATATTACATAAGCCTTTGCTCTACATTACTGCACCTCCAAAGATCTTTTCACCTTCTCTTCCATAAGAGACATCAACTCCGAAGTCGTCAATGTTATGAGAACAGATGAGATGGGAGAAGCTAGAGTCAGAATCATAGCTGTAATCACCATTCAATGAAACATTCACTGAAGCAAACCTTTCAAATAAGGAACTCACCTTTCCTGTTGGAATTTCGAATCAGGAGAGGCATAAATGGGAGAAAACGGCTTTGCTGGTAAACTGAATGTAGAGTTAGGGGCACTTTCAGAATATGGAGAATCATGAGTATAATACGGTGACTGTGCGCTGCTGTTTTGAAGTTCTGGTGACTGATTAATGGATGACGACAAAGTGCTAGAAAGAATGATATTTTTTAAAGTCCAAAAGCATGATAAAAAAGGAATGAAGCCAGTGCTCCAAAAATTCACCGACCTGTTTGAGAGAATGGGATCGTTTGAGAGAGTGGGAAAGCTGTCCTCCAATAATACAGCATCCGTGTTCGCCGTCACCAAAACCTGACGGGGATGGACCGAACTAAAAATAGCAGCGTCAGCTGCAGCTATATGCTAGTACTAGTGCTAGTTATATACTTATGGCACAATTCCAATCTACGTGCTATGAAACGAACAAGGAAGAGCTCAGAAAATAAGAAGAGATATTATTCTCACCGGGGTGTGGCATGGATACAACATGTCGGCGGACATTTCGCAAGGAGTGGCGGCGGATGTGGTGAGTGTGGCCCACTTAAAAACACACTTTCCGTCCGTATCAAACGCGGAGGACCGACGATTAACCCGCTGTTCGCAACGAACTCCCTGCGTGCTTTCCTGGAAAACCTAGGTTTCAACGAATATTTTCCTCCAATTAGTACCAGCTAGCGAAAGAACGAGGCTAGAAGACTATATGAAATACAGAACTCTTACAAGGTAGTCGGAGGCAGCGCATTCCTCGGAAGACCAAACACCCCACTCGCTTTCAGGAGAGTAGGTCACGCAAGCATCGCTGACGAACTGTAACTCCTCCGCTTCGGCGTAACTTAAAGATTGACTCATTCTAAAAAAAAATCAATTAGTGAAACAGGGCGTGGTACGACCATACTTTTTTAAACCATACATGCTGTCCAGGTAAAGCGGTTCAGAATAGGCAAATAATTTGCTGAAGCTGTGACTGCCGATGAGAGCACGCGACTAAGTTTGAAACTGAAATATCCTGCGTAAATCTATATGCACAATGTAGTAATCTGCATACATATAATGAAATTAATGTATTTAGACGGTTTAACGATAAAGTAAAATACCATAGGAAAAGTAATGCGGAAGGGTTCGTCACCTCTCTTAGCGGTGAAAATGGACGGGGGTAATAGAATGAAAGCAGAGATGGAGAAAAGAGTTTTTGATGGCCAAATTCCCACTGATCCCCCAAATTATTAAAACTCTAAACGATTGTTCATACTCAGGCAATAGACTTATTGATCACTTCTACCCTTTACTGTGTTAAGGGAAGAAGTGATCAGTCAATCCAGACGCCAGTGCGTCCGATAGTACTACAAAATCCTACACCACTCTTAGTTTACCCTTTTGTCTCATTTCTCGCTGACCGTACTCTGCAGTTTCATATAAGCCGGTGGTCGGACGGGCGCGGAACGACGTGAGCGGCCTACCTAAACCGATATGATTGGCCATTCATCGGCCCAACTGGGTTGTGCCGCGATTGACCCTCATGAGGGGTCCCGTCCCTCTCGTCCCTTCGATCGGTCTCGTATTCGAGCACCATGAACAGCAGGTCCGCCGAGCACAAGATCGGTCGAAGCGGCGAGAGGGACGGGACCGGCTAATCAGTGGCTGCGCAGCCTGTGACACCTCACAGGGTTCAATCGCAGTACACCGCCCAGATGCGCCTGCTCTGGCTTCGTACTGGTCCAGGACCAAATGCGGGATCACGCGCAACTGCAAAATTCGTTCGAAACTAGAATGAGAGGGTCCGTAGCGTAATGTTTCCAGAGGCGAGATTAACATTGTCGGGCGCGACAAATTCGTCCAGAGCACGTCAAGCACACATGCTAAGGACGAGTGTGACCGAGGCTCGCGCTCGACCGCGCTAGTCCCGCCCTTGGAAACATTACGCTACGGACCCAAGATGAAATAGGAGGAATATCGCAGGCAGGCAGCTAGGAGGATTCGAGCTCTGCGTCCGAAAATCTGCTTTGGATCATGGTTCTATTTTATTTATTGCATGCGACGAACATAGGTGGAATACCTCGGAAATTTACCTCTTCAGAGGATGTTGGGGGTAAACGGTCCTGGAGGGTTTCCGGGTAGAAAGGGTTAAGATCCTCTTTCACCGAAGCAGACCTGTCGATCAGGATGGGGTGATAGTCCTCCTCATAGATAGGGTGGGAGGTGATAGGTCCTCCTCATAATTTTGATGATAGGTGATAGGTCCTCCTTATAATTTGGTGTCACAGGTGATAGGTCCCTGGAGTATCTGGCTCCGACCTTTCCACCTATGGCGACGAACCCGTGATTGAACAAAAATCACTGCAGCTTTACAACAAAGTTTTACTCGCAAAAATGATCAGCACCTCAAATAACCCCACTGTGTAAATTCTGAGCTGAATCTGTGAGTTAAACCATCTGGGTAAACTTACCCTTACCCAGAGTAGTAAGAGTTGCCATGCAAAATAAATGTGCTTTTCGGACTAATGGAATCAGATTACCCTCTCCACAAGTTTTCATGCGATTCTGACATTTCGAAATTTTGGGGGTGTACATTGTGAAATGTGCCAAAAAGGCTGATTACTTCCGAACTCGTCCGAATCCCCATTTTTGAAAGGAAATTCTGCATGCAAAAAGAAAATACAAACAAAAAGCAAAAATACCTTATAGTAGTAGATTTTTTGCTCTATCCAACCACAATGTTTCTGAGTAAGCAGGAACAAGGGGAAGGAACTCCACGCGTGTGCGAAAAATCAGGCGTGGACGAGTTCGGATGCTATCATCTGTTCAGATAATTACGGGTATTACCACCATTCGCTGTAAATGCAGAGCAACGTTTTCATGTCACGCCTTGGCTATTTGCCAGGCTCAGAGTGAAACAGACGGCATGGGTTATGAGAGACGCGGAGGGTTGAAAATCGTATTCAAAATTTCCCGCCAAACCTACTACCACCCATGTATGACAGTTTGGCAACGACTTGGCACTCGTTCAGTACTCATCATTTTTCGAATGGATGATACCAGAAAGGCTAGCAGTTATTTGTCCGCAATCTCACTTCATTCGGGTCCGTAGCGTCATGCTGCCAAAAGTGGGGCTTGTGACATTCGGACAAGCAGTCTCGACGTCGCACCACGCGTGTAAATTGACGCAACTTGGATGAGACTGCTTGCCCGAATGTCACACCTTTGGCAGTATGAGTACGCTACGGATCCTGTTCATCCTATACTCTTTTTTGCCGACTAAAGTCCAGATCAGACTTGGCCAGCTCAGCGAGCTCGCTCATAGTGGCAGGTGCTGTGCGTGGCATCGGTTTGCCGCCCCACCTACTCGCAGCGACAAAAATGTTTCGTTTCACTTCTTGTCGCCGCTCGCTGAGCGAGCTCGCCGGCTCGCGCCACTCTGAACAGCTCCTTCCCCACGGGCAGCCGGCCTGAAAGCAAGTCTGTGTCCAGGCCCCGCAAACAAGAGCAGCAGAATGGCCCAGTTGTATCAGCCGTAGAATGACCTTATGCAAGTGCCGTAAAGTGGCTTACAGCAGTAAAATGGCCATACGATACCAGGAAAACCTCCAGTTTCCCATCAAATTACACGACTACACCTCCAGACCAGAAATCTGGTTAGGATTCAACTCGACTCTCAGGAAACTCTCCGGGTCTGGACACCATGCTCGTAAAATGGCCCGTCGGGACTTCCCAGAGGACCCCCTGCAAACGTACGCGTATGGCGTCCTGGCCCTGTCGCTTCCCTGGTTCTAGTCCGCGAAAACGACAGTATTCTTTCGCAACCTTTGATAGCTCTCCATGTCGCATTATTTTTCTGTTTACTGCTCACTGATCGCTGATGTACCGGTATATCGCATGATAACGGTAATAAATATGCAATCACTGCATTAGCCGCTGTCAAACCAATGGACTATGGACTATGCGGTCGTAGATGTAGCATCACAAATTATACGCTTACGAAGGCACTTTTAAGATAATCCAGTATTTTCCATCCCACCGAATACCGCATCCAAACAGCTTGCAGAGTGCATTCCATGCGTCACTTTCGCTGACTGCCTACAGCTAAGAGATTGCCGTTCGTACGAATGCACTAAACAGAAAAAAGCCGACCGTCAGATTTCCACGTGAATCGGCAACGCCTTGCGATTCCACCAATTCACGTGCAAAGTTATAGTGCTTTTCAAAAATATTTAGACATTTTAAGTTTGTGCCACCATCGGGAGCTCTGCGTCTTTTCCCGCGCTTCCGTCTGGACTCTCCCACTACGACGCGTGTTTCCCCCTGCTCTGGCCACTTCTTGCAATGGTGGCGCCAACTAAAAGCG
>KN549312.1:9133-22468 GCA_000797555.1 Oesophagostomum dentatum | reverse complement strand
AATATGCCAAGGGCTTTGAATTCACATGACGATGTGTCACAGTACATTATCAGTTTTCGGGCTGAAGGCGAGCGTCGTCCAACTCAACTGGCCCACAGATGGTTTAGCTAGCAACCCCAGATAAACCAGACGGAGTTGCAGGATTCATTTTCTTTGGATACAACCATTTTCCTGCAACTGTACACTGACGCATCGTCCAGTGAATTCAAAGCACTTGGCATATTAATAAGTGTTTCTCTCGGCGTAGAGAAGAGGCTGGAGGTTCGGACCTTGAAATCCCTGTTTGGTTAGAGATCTTCTGTTATTCTGTGTGGAAATCTCATCGAATTTGTTTTCCGCGTACGCTGCCTTTAAACGAAACAATTCGTTCACAACACTTCTAGGTTCTCTAAGGGTTTTCTCTTACGTTAATGTACGGCGCTATCAACGGCGATAACATTATTAGTTATAATAACGGGCTAAGGGTCCAGCCACTGTCAGATTCAAACAAAACTATTTATAGGTTTTCCTTATCCTTTACGTTGTTTTCCCCTACTATCAATGATTGAATGCCACTACTCATTCGTGGTATGACTTAGTTCGCAGCTGAGGAAAAAATGATGTTGGTGGAAGGGAAGGGACGGGAGAATTTTTGATCCATCCTCTTTAATGATAATTTGATCATCATTACCTCTAATAAGGGGCTAAGGATGAAAATGTTTGAGTGTGTTTGTTTGAGTGTCACGAAATTGGGTTATTCTTCGTAGAAGAAAAGTAGAATACTGAAATTTGTGTCATGGGCGTCTCCATGGCTGCCAGCATATGTACGAGATCTCCGTAGAGTACCGCATACACTAGGTTATCTGGCATCGAACGGCACCAGAACTGGATTTTGGGACTTTTTGAAAAGCGCAGATTTGCTTCTGGAGGAAACTTACCCATCCAAAGTCTTTAGTTTAGGTGCCTCAATTACCGTTTCACAAATATCATAGTCTCCCCACTCTAGCTCAAATCTGCGCCAAGGTTTGTAGCGCCAATAGAGATAGCTTCAGAAAGAGGGTAGGTGTGTGCCCAGGAGTTCGTGTATTTGGCGTTAAAGAAGGTGCAAAGAGTCGAAATTGGTTCCATAGATGTACTAGGATTTATGCCAAATACCTCCAACGCTTCCATGTTGGTGCGCTGTTGCACGCGCAGTTTTGCGGCGTTCAGTGGTTACAAGCACATGTCCTTTGCAAGGAACCTCAATCGACAAGATTAACGCCATATGTGGGGCTATCGGTTGTGTGAGCTACTACATCCAACATCATTATTCTGTAGCGCATATATAAGCCAAATTGCGAAATCTAAGGTTCGAGTCGTCGGCAACTGCAACGTCTTTAAGTGATCGCGAAAGGGGCGACTATTAGGTATATTCTATACAAGGACCGATGGCGCCAACGTCGAGCTTTGTATCGTTGAGCAGGATTCAAAATCGGTACTTACGTCAATATGCAGGATGTCGCGACCGATGCACAGGAGTTCAGAACCGATGCGCAGGAGGTGGGGGCCGATACGTGATCGAGACCGGTGTGCAGGAGCTCAGCAGATGCGCAGAAGGTCAGGCCCGACGACCAGAAAGTCGCTAACAGGAAACTATTAGCAGTTGTGGATAAGGGACCAGTAAACGCCTATTCGCTAACGTCAGTCGTTAGCGAATCGTAAAGATTTTCAAGAAATTTGATTCGATGCACTCCTTCCGCATGTCAACCGCCAAATTATCGATTTGTTGTTCAGCTGGTGGTCGGAGGCATAGGAAATAAATCGATCAATACACCAATGAATGAGCGATTCAGTTGATGTGGCGTAGTATGTTTGAGCCAGTGAAAGTCATATGGTGCGAGCGAAACGAGCAGTCAAGCAAGTATAGAAGTCCGGCGAAGTCGAACGGACAGACCTATGATATGTATACTGTTCTTACGTTAGGAGTTGTATGATATTCTGTAACCGCAACTCAGTTATCAACAAAACGTCGGCAGATATCGTGTGCATCCTAAACTGTCCAATATCACTTCAACCACCAAATCATCCCTCAATGCATTTAAAGATGCCTAACGTGGCGGTGAATGAAGTAACTGAAGTAATATTTGTGTCGCCAGATCTAATGCTAAGCTTTCTGATAAACTGCTATAAACACCTTTATAGCAGTTTCATCACTAAAGAGCCTGGGTGCTTAGGTTTGCATCTCTCGCTATCTGCATGTGTTCTGCCTCTTTTATCAACTTTTGTTATTGATTAAAAATATCGATTTTATTTCTAAAACTTTTATAACCACTTTTCCTTAGCCCCGCCCCCTGCCCGCCCACTTTCGGCCTGAGATCCCCCCCCCTCGACAAAATTTTGCGACCGCCATTGCCAGCAGTTAATAAGTGTTCCCAATTCTGTTGGTGTAACAGTCGCTGATTTACTCAGACCTTTAGAAATTTTTAGAAATATTTTTTGCAAACTACGTAGTTTCACCATTTTTGGGCCTCTCATGGGTAGAACTCACCACGGCGTTTAGACCTCTACAGTATATTCTTAAAGTCCTTTACAGAGTTCACTTGTCTGGCGATATTGCCTCTCTTGTAGAGGCACCCGTGCAGTTACATAGCAGCCTCAACAATACCCTTGGAGGCTTTACAGGGAAAGATCCGTGATATCGGCTAAATGGGAATAATCGGCTCCCATTGTACTTCTGTACAATTTCACCCACCTTCGATGCAGAGCTGTCTGCCTCTCGAGCAACACAAGGTGCGTCGACCGCATCGCATCGGGTCTGAAAGTCTATCAGTGGCTCCCTTTCATGTGGTCCGAGACTATTCACCGTCAGACGGAGTCGTCAAGCCCCTATTCGGGCAAATGATCCAAACTTTGGCAGAAATTCAAGCTTCCAGAGGATTTATTTATTTTATATTTCCAGAGGATCCAGATTAGTTGTTTGTAATTCGCGAAGACTACCAATGACAGTAGCGCGTTCATGCACGTTTGACGAGGAATAGTTTCGCACCCTTTCTCACGTATACATAGTACATATATATCCTCTGCTGTTTTGCTGAAGGCGACCGCTCTTCCATGTTAAGGTCCTTTTACAGTCCAACGATGGACGACGACGACGGGCTGTGTTGAGTGCGTATCAACCGTCATGTTCGTCGTCATCATCGGAGCTCGGTGACGACGGCAGTTTACACATATTGTTCCGAGTTCGGTCTGACTGCTCGTACTATGATCGTTGACGAATCGTCGACGAATCGAGGACGATGTCTCTCGCGGCCACTTGTGGCTGTGTGACGACGGATCGGATTGATTCGATCAGCTGGCAGCGGCCGAAGCACGGGGAAGAATACTTTGCATTTCACTGTTCTTGGCTGTGTGTTTCTACTTTATTGTACTTTCCAGCTCCTAATTGTTCACTCATATTTTTCTGCTTTATAGCAACATTTGTCACAATTCTAATCGGACTTAGTTGAGAATTATTACTTCGCTTTTTCACCGGGCGTTTTCTATTTCGGTAAACGGCAATGCCTAATAAGTGCTTAACTAGGAGCTTAAAATGCATCAAACCTTGAAATACGGATCTTTCATGGCTTCCTTGCAGGATATCCGCTTAATCGGATCCATGGTTAAAAGTTTGACTAGAAATTTAAACTGGGTCGAATCAGATCCAGCTTTAGCTGGAAAAATTCTTACTTCAGTGACGTTCTAAATGTATGAAGTGCAAAATAACGCTTCAAAGGTGACTATCCATAACCATCGTTCAATTTATCATCTCTTACAACGTAGGGAACAAAACATCCAATATTCCAACCAGGCACGGATAAAAAATGCAAAAGCAGCTGCAGCGTGAACGTAGAGATTTTAGACGTCGAAATCGACTAGGTACGTAACGTCGGTCAAATGACGGCCGACGACGACGATATCGTCACGAACCAACGATCGGACGTCGTTGGACTGTAAAAGGTCGCGTGTTGGTGTTGGCTGAAGCCCGATAGAGAATCAAATGCTTGGAACTGGCGTCTGCTTTGTTGGGTGTAGTTTGTACGAACAGAAAAAAACGAAAATCACACAAGCTCTCCTAGAACGCAAAGAAGATGTTTAGCCACAGAAGCGAGAACATGTACTGCTACCACGGGCGGATGATCAATTCTGTTGAATTAACAGAGCGAACTTGTATTTTTCGCAGGTTTTCTTTCTTTTATTTCCCATCAAATCCCCCAAACAGACAACTTCTGCAAAATGAGTCACAGGCCCTTTATTACATACACGGAGTTTAAGTCTGTTGTCCAAAATGGCTTTATTAGACTGTTCAGTGATATTCAGTGATATCTTAATTTAATAGGTACTAACAGTTGCCAAAGCGGCTCGGGATATTTGTACTGTGTACTGAGGATACGCAGTATCTTGGAGCTATGCCGATTACTGGAACGCCAGCTTCAAAATTACCATGTTGTGGCTTCAGTGCGCTACACACAAGTGGCTCCATGTGAATCTGATAATGACCCTTTGAAGGAACTTTTGAAAGACGGATTCGTAGTGCAGAAAACAACTTTTGAATTATCTACAGTGGCCACGAAAAGAAAGCGGCCAACAATAACAATTAGCCGTAGTTTATGGACTGGATATCTGCGTCTCGTCGATCACAGCGTCTCACCTCTTCTTTTACTTCTCTCCTCTTCGCGTACAATTTGCGATAATGTAAGCATGTTTTACAGTTATCATCTTTACACGAATACCATGGTGAAGAATTGGTGAAATTTTTTTGTTATGTATTGGAGCTGACAGCATGGCTGTGCGTTACAAAAAATTTTAACTTCGTTAATCCGTTAGTTCGTTAATATGACCCCAAAAAACTGCAGTTTCGTTAAAATGCGTTAGCTCGTTAATACGTTAAATCGTTGTTGAATAACTGTGCAACTCGGCCATATAGAGAGTGAATCTAAAAAGTATTTAGAGTCAAAATCACAGTTAAAATTGTGCGAATACGCTTTAGAGGTAGCATAACAAAGTTTTTGTTAAAAAAAATAAACAGAAACTATGTGAAGGTCTGGTAAAAAATTGTGAAATATACAATTATGCCTATGCATTCAGTATATGAACCTTCCTTATTTTCGAGAGAAACTTGCTGCTATTGAAATTCCATGTTGTGGTGAAAAAAAAAACAACTTTTAGATTCTCGAAAGTCAAACTCGTCCTTTGACTTGATGCATTAAACCTTTTGCGAAGGAAAGGCGCTCGTTTTAGTAAATCGTTCTACGCTGATGTAGAAGGCACAAAAAGACTTGCGAAAGTTAACATATTCATGTTTTTTAAAACACTGACGAATTAACTTTGCCTCTGCGAAGTTGGAAGTGGTTAACTGCCTAGGAAAACTTTTGAGAGAGATACCTTTTCGATATCCTAAGCTTTGAAAACCCGAGTGCTTAAATCTCATTCTAAACATTACCAGGGATCTATCGTCACTACATTTTACTTATATGAGTCGGTAGAGAATTCGGCGACAGTCCAAGTCGTAATTACTCAGATTTCCAGAAGGTGCAGAAAGAATCTCCCGAGTCTTTGTGGTCGCAATGCGATGAAAGGAATTGGAATATGGTACACCGGAATTCAGGAGATACCAAGAAGTGCTTATTTTCTAAAAAAAAAAAAAGGCCGCAGTCTATCTGACCTAGATGACAAACAGGCTATAAAGAGCTGTTTTTGCTACATTAAAGAAAACAGATTTTTGCCCCTCTGCGTTAGTTCGTTCGTTCGTAACGATTGCCCAAAAGTGACCGTTAATCGTTAATGCGTTAATTCGTTACCGTTATAACGCACAGCCCTGATTGACAGGTCGGCGGAAAGTTGTGTTGGCGTACAAGGGAAAAGGCGTCTCTACAATACAGCTCCTAATTCATGTCCCAAAATCCGTTCCTGACGGATTAAACCGTCACAAGTCGTCAGATTTCTATAAGAAGAGTAAAATGGAAAAATATGGGTACCACTTTAAAGTTGTCGATACGCTGGTTTCATGTATCTTTAAAAAAAACCGATAACAGATAAATATAAGGACGCAAAATCGTCAATTTACACTAGCGCAACTCCTCCCATGCGACCTATCTCGCGTGACCTAAGCTGCGTTTACATGGAACGTGTGAAGGTAATTAGCGGTGGTTTACCCTACAAAAATGGCCATTGTGCGTCTATTTCCCGCCCAATTCTAATAATTTTTATATATTTGGAACCAGCATATCGAGCGCTTTCGACTGGTACTCAGAGTTCCCATTTTACATTTTGTGCAGAACTCTGATACAACTTCGCACCGACTTGTGAACTCCACTATATGTTACTGCGCAGATGGATATACGTGCTTGTGATGACGCAAGATCGTTGATGAGCCGATGCTGTCGAGTGCTGGTGGGCACCTCGAATATGCACCACGGCTAATCTAAAGAAGTTACGTCAGTTTCTCTGACTTGTGCTATTACACAATTCATGACTCTGTACCGACTTATCAACGGCTATTTATACATGAGTTAGCAAGAAATACAAAAGCGCAGCAGAACTAGCCATAGGAAAAAGTCAGGAGAAATTATGGATCAGCGTGGTAAAACTGCTTCTTCTTTGAAAGAAAAAAAACCATTTTGGTGCACGCACTGTATTTAAAATAATTGACTTATCAATTTGTCGCATTCTGATTTGGTTTCAAAACTTTGTAGAAGGCAATAACCAACCCAGTAAGAAAGGCCGGGTTTTAGTCGTTACGTTATGCTAAATTATATTAAACAAGTCTGTTCGTTCGACTTCGCCGGACTTCCAGTCTTACTAGAGTGCTCGCTTCGCTCGCACCATGTCAACTTCTCACTGCCACTCGCATACTGTACCACATTAACTAAGTCGCTAAATTATTGATCTATTGATTGTTAGTTTGTCTGTGTCCGACCAATAACTGACCAAGAACTCGATAATTCGGCTGTTGGCGTGCGGAGGGGCAGTAGTAGAATCGAATTTCTTGAAAATTCTTTCGATTCGCTATCAACCGATGCATTGACGTTTATTGGCCCCTTGTTCACTATAGCTAACGGCCTTCTCCGCAATTTTAGCGACTTTCTGCTCATCGGCCCCGCTCCTGCGCATCTGCCGAGCTCTTGCACATTGGTTCCGACCTAATTCATACCGGTATCGATCTCGTACACGTCGGTCCCCTCATCCTGCGTATGGGTCCCGACCTCTTGCGCATTGGTTATGACCTTCTACACATCGGTCCCGACCTCCTTCGGATCGATTCCGATGTCCTCTACATCAGCCTCGTTTTTTTTTTCCACGTCGATCGCTCTCCTCCACTTCGGTTCTGAACTCCTGCGCATCGGTCCCGACGTTCTGCACGGCAGGTAAAGAACTTAAAGGTTTTGAAAATAATGATAAAGTCAAATCGAAGTCGGCAACGCTTGGAGAGTCATTTATTCACTGGTGACGCTCGCGACAGTGCCGTGTCTTCACTCAAACTGCGTGCAACGCAATATTTTTGATGGAAAACCTCCAGTTTTTGAAGAATTTCTCGAATAAGAGGAAGCCTCGGTGGGTGAAATTTTGGCGGTAGATGGGAGCAACATCTGCACATAATCGTATGCCAAGAGATCCCAAAAAATTTGAGAAAGAAGCAAGATGTTTCCCCGCGAACCCCTGGGAACGGCTGAGCTGTTCCCCTAGCCGTACCTGGGAACACCTAACTCAATAAAGGTCATAAATTTTTTTATATGTACATATTTTGGGGGCATTTTTCGTACGATTGTTCTACGCATAGATTCTCGACAGTGATCATATTTTGGTCCCACATCTTTCGGTTTTCGCTCAAATATACATATATTCATAAGGGGAAATGGGCGCGGCCAGTGTGCGTTCGACGCGTACATCCCTGTCAATGCAAGTTTCGTCAATTGTACATTCTTGTTTCAACTTTTGAATGTTAAGCTAGGTTTTGAGGAACCCTCAGTCGTTCATATACACATCTAGAAAGTTTTTGGCTTGAAATCAACTCCTGACGCTACGTATGTACCTTTTTATCTTCTTCTTTTTATACCTTTTATCTTTTAGTCGTATCTTTTTTAAACCGTTTCTGGTATTCCCTTTTACGATTGTCGCGAGTTAAAATTTTTACAACCGCTTAATTCTAGTACGAAGCACCGTTTGAAATCTCAGACCTTTACGAAGCCTAGCTTGTACCCAGGAACACCTACGCCGGGCCCTGAGCGGAACGGAGCCTTCTAACCATGTGCATTTTTATATCTTCTGCAAGGAGTATAGAGGACATCGATGAAAACAAAGCCTCGTAGCCGTGGTTGGAGTAATTTTAGCCATCATTCTAAGGTACCTAAAGTCAAATTCTCTTCTACCGTTTCTTTTCTCCCGAACTGCTGAGTTCTCTTTCTCACTGAAGTTTCTTGTGTTTTCCGGGACAATTTTGCAAGCCGTTTCTTGCGTGCGGCCAAACTCTTCATTTACCTACAATTTTGTACCTGCCTTGAATGTCAAAGGGACTTTATTCAAAAGAGATATGTGGTTGCTCTTCTCCTTGACATCTTTAATCAATGCTGCAAATCGCATAAGATTCTATCACATTTCGGGAGAGATACGTAGATCCATTCCAATTCTGTTATGTAGCAGCTGCACCATTTTTCATGAAACCTTCTTGGAAGGCTTATTTTGAAAAAAGAGGAAACAGATCATAAAAATCCCCTAAATATCCGCAAAATTCTCCGATCCCACGACTGCTTAACAAATGTGGTGAAAGTTATGAAATCAGAGTGCTCGTTTAGATGCTCCTCTACTGCTGCGGTTCAACGGATGGATACATCGGAACCTTCTACAAATTTCTAGAATGTTAGCTGGGTATGCAAGAGATTTTCAAATGTCAGGTTAAGCCTCAGGTTTTCACAAAAGCTCATGGGAACCGTTGCGTTATACTCATAGTTCATGTTCTGACTCATGCTGTACTCGACTAAGATCGACAATAAAGCATTTAAAGTTTATTCGAGAGCGGTCCTCAACATGCACTTGGCAGAGGGATGAGATCTATCAGACGAACTTTGGACAGAGACATCAAGTGGTAAAGGAGTAATGCAGCGAGTTAACCGTACATGTTTGTCAGTGCACCACAGCAGTGCCCACAGTTCCACGAGTGTCACAAACCGGGGTTGCTCGAGTATAAGTTATAGCCATGAATGGCCCTGTTACCGAAGTTAGCTGTGCGTCTGAGTCAGGATGTGCAGCTAATGCATCTCGGCCACAGTTTATCGCAAATGCAATTTTTTTGTCCAATCGTTTTTTCCCTTTAGAAGCGTTCGAAAAGAGCCAGAGTGATGTTTCCGCAAAGGCTACCCGCGATGCTTGTTTCAAACGTCGAACATGAGGGTGACACTGGCCAGCTTTCCCGACGACGTCATCGGAAATATGCGTTTGCCACGATTTTGACTAAAAGTAAAAACAGTAAACAGTTTCTGTAAGATTTTCGAGTTGATTTAGAACACTTAAAAAAGAGAGAAATATAACAGGAATTAGAGATGCAGATTGAAGAGATTATGTACAAAACGGTAATGAGAATGCACGCCTTTAAAACCAGGCGACCTGTGACAAGTAGTAGAAATACAGTGAACCGGAACAAGAATCATGAGGTGTTCAGCAGATTAGGCCATATTAGCTCGTGAGCTTTGACTCCCAGGAATCAACGGATGATTTGAGGCCGCCGTTGTTGAAGATCTCTCCATACTCTGAAAGTATCATTCTAGAACATCATAGCCCAGTATACAAGCTTAGTTCACAGCCTAGGAATGTAGAAATTTCTTGGAGTTGTCTTACAGGCCCAGACTGCATTTAAATTTCGGACTTTTCGGGGTAGATTGGTGCATAACACCGTTCATTCTTCTCAGTTGCAAAAGTTCAGCTAGAAGCCGATTAATTTCAGCTAGAATCTGGAGTTTTGCCATTTCGTCTAGAAATCTGGCAATTTCGGCACTTTCTCTAAAGAAATATTAAGAGAAGCTCCGAAAAAGAGACGAAATTAATCGGTTTTTACCTGAACTTTTGCACCTGAGTTTTCATAGCCAGCTAAAATCTTTTGGCCGAAACTGGCCTTTCAGATCCCTTGAAAGCTCTTTCCTTACAAGAACCAATTGTTCCAATGTTCTAGCTCACAGCTACCTCGCTATAAGTGTCCTAGATTCATGTGCTATGGAAAACGAACAACTTCGCATCTGCGTCGCTTACCCGCTTCTGCACGCTGCTGTCAAGTTTTTCGAATGCGGTTAGGTGCCACTTCAGGCATGCTCCTACAGTGAGCACGAAGACCTCGAGGGCGATCAAAACCACGAAGAAGATCATTCGATGTTGATTCAAGCTTACATCTGCTCGTGCTGGAACGGTTGGTAAGTTCTTTACAGGAACTGAGGCGAAAAGCCGTTTTACCTTGCAATCTGACAGGAAGCGCGGATGGCTTCTTCTCAACGTCTTTAACGGGGAATATGATAATGTACACGACGATGGCTGCTATCTTGATCAAAATTCCGAATATCTGAAGAAGATGCATTGTGGATAAGCTGAGACAAGCATCCATCGAATACTCACGGCAACAAGGCAGCAAGGCCACTGATCTGATCTGTTTCCTGCCCGCAGGGTACAGATAGCATAAAGGAATACAACACAGGGAACGAATAGTGAGACGAGCGACAGGGGGTAGTGAAGTAGTACGGGAACAGCGCTGACGATAATGTAGAATACAAGTAGACATAGCACAATTCTCTGAAAATGAAAAATGTGCAAGATCGTTATCCAGCATGCACTCTGCTAACACAGTCAAAAGTTTCATGTAAATACGCTGGAAGTCTCCCGACTGGACTATCTTCAACGCCGATTTTTTGGCATCAAATGAAATCTACACTAAATTTTGAACCAAAACTATGCAAAATTTAATGTGTAGAAGCGAACTGTAGGAAGAAGTAGAAAGTCGTAAAATATCGCGCGCCTGTGGATGGAAAGGAGGATCAGGTGCAATCTCAACGAAAAAATTTTTTTTTGAAAAGTTTGGGGTATGTTCTCGTAAAGTTCAGGTGGGTTACTCTTCGCCGTTACCGTGCGAGTATGACTACTTTAATTCTGTAAGGTGTTGAGAACTTTCATTCTGGAAAGTCTACTAGCTGGCGTTGCCGCCAGCCGTGATTTTGGAAGGTTACTAGTATAAAATCCACTCTAAAAGCAGTAAGGTCCATTGTATTGTCGAAACAGCGCAGAGAATGCAGTTTCCACATAGGATATTTCTGCTGGGTACGGGTTCCGTATATATTTATATAAATCGGCAGAAAGCCAAAAAATTTGGCGCCTTATATTTTCCCCGCTTCGTAGCATTTCCGGTGAAACTTGCTTTTAGTAGAGCTCTTAGAGGAGCTATCGACGTTACATACAAGATTGGGCAGATAATTTGCTACAGGAAAGAGAAAAGTACTCGTACACATCTGTAGGGCTAAAAGGGTTAATATTCTTTTGCACTCACATTCATGTGTACTTTCCTCGGTTCGCTGTGTACGGAGTGATGTGAAGGTGCCTTGCTCGGACGACGATCGCCGTGGATGCCCTCATCAAGGGGACGAGTATTGATGAATATCATTTTAAGCCTAAAAGTCAACTCAAAAGAATGCTCATAAAAAATGGCTATCTATGAAGAGGCGCTGTGCACGAGACAACAAAACAAAGGTTTATTAAATACGGAATGGTCAATACGCGAAGATGAAAATTTCATTTATGGCAACCTCAGAGACAAGAAACCAATGCGAGCAGCGTCAGATGAGACGAGCGTAAAACGCATTACCGGACGTTTGTCACGCTTGGCGAAATTACAATCAAAAATATTTCAGCAAGGATGGGCTTTAGTCTACCCTTCTGGCTGCAAGACAAATCTGTATTGAGCCACTGCGACTGAGCATAACACGAAATGAAACCTTCAAATATGAGAATATTTATATGCTGAGAGATTCGTTCGGTAATGTGTGCGACGTACGTTCCTTAGCACTGAAGTGGTGCTAAGCCTAAAACTATTATCTAAATTCCATTAAGGGGCAACATCAAAAAGGACAAAAACAGAATAGGCTGAGTAACAACTACGCATGGTCACTCAGCTGTCGTTGTAATTGTCAAGTACGGCAGTTTGCGTCAGTCTTCCAAAACCGGAACTATACTCCAATTCTGAAGACAGAACAAGTTTTTGGTAGGGCTCTGATTTATTTCCATGTAAATACTATTAGTTTTTCATTTCACGGAGCTTCGTCCAAAAGAGGAGGGGCAGGGGGAGGGAGTACTGAAATCTTTGAAGATAAAATTGACACTATTTTCATATGCATAAAATAATCACACCCCATTTGTGTGGCTACGGTTAGCAGAAGGGTCAAAGTCCTAATTTAATCTATAACTCGTATAGTGTGCCTTGCTGATTACGAGTACTGTATTCAATCTCTACCATAGGTCTCACTGTAGGGTTATGTTCCATGGGCGGTTCTTTGAACAATCAAACCGTCGTAACCAAATGAATACCTATCGCGTCAAATAAACGAAATACTCATATTCTTCGGGTAATTCTAAACTCAGTGTGCAATTTTAAGGAGTTATTAAGTTCACATTATGTCGCATATCTAGTCCAACATTGCGATAATAATAATAGCCGATATAAGAAGAAATGATTAAACAAACAACACGAATGAGCTACCTAGGAAACTCTTCCAAGGGTTCTCAGGATTTGTGGATTGGTGACACAGTACCACAAATTTTAAACGAAAAGTGAGCCCAAGAAGCGAAAACAGAAGAAAGCCTGTACAGTAGTAAGCTTCTGGTCACGTGGGAAGTCAGGCACCATCAGACAGAAATTTAAAACAAATTTTCTAGTCAGCGTAAAAAGGTGCTCAGAAATGAGCACAAAAAACATAAACGCATAAACATAAAGGCTGGTTTGAAGCAAGAAGTATTCCACAGTAACAAAGCTAATGGTTCATCCTTGAGTACGCTTTATTAGGGTGGGCAGAAAGTAACTAGTCAGGAAAATTGCCAGAAAGCTTGCAGCTCTGTTCAAACGAATCTGAAAAAGCGCGAAGGTATGCGACGGTATGCAACATTTTTTGCCCGTTTCGTACTACATTTTATAACGTGAACAATCAGGCCCACGAAAAGCAGCGCACGAAGAATAAGCAAACGGTCGGTTGTGCGCTTGATACAGAGGTGTAAAGATCGTGAGATCGCAGCACGGCTTGAAGTATGGGAATCCATCGTTCTGGTGCAAAAGTGGTAGCGGTAATCGAAAGGAAGACAAGGCTTGCTACGTTACAATCG
>KN549311.1:147551-161603 GCA_000797555.1 Oesophagostomum dentatum | reverse complement strand
CAACCATCGAATGTTCGAATAAATTCGAATATAGGGGTCATTCAATATTCGAATTTCGAATATATTCGAATTTCGAGAAATTTCCAGTATTCGAATATCGAGTTTATTCGAATTTCGAATTTTTCGAATACTCGAATTTCGAATTTGTTCGAACCTCGAAGATTTCGAATATTCGAAATTCGAATTTATTCGAACCTTCGAAGACTCCGAATATTCGAATTTCGAATTTATTCGAATTTTGAAAATTTCGAATATTCGAATTTCGAAATCATTCGAATTTTAGAAATTTCGAACATTCGAATTTCGAATTTATTCGAAAAACCAGATAACCAGATTTGTCGAATATTCGAATGGTCGAATGATTCGACATCGAATATTCATTCGATTATTCATTCGAACTATTCATTCGGTCCAAAGTATACTGGATTGTGATCTAGATAGAGTATTTCGAGTCCATTATGATCGGGCTATTTTTGCTTTTTGAGCTTCTTTTAACCAGATGATTTTGCTCTGCATTGAAAGTGCTCGTTTTTCACATAATTTTGGTATGCTCTGGGGCTGTAATTTGTTTCCACAGCCGAAGGGATGACTGATACAACTGTGGCGCATTCCATAAGGTTTAAAAAGTTTTATAAGGTTGTAAGAATTTCTCGAATTGCATGTACGTCTGAAAAGCAGTCCAGAATTGAATGCAGCAGAAACACACATTTATAGGACAACCAACTTTTGTTAGGATTCAGCCTCTTTACGAAGTGAAAGTAATAGTTGTGTTTAGCCCTTTATCATTTTGGGAATCCGTAAGAATCTTCCTTCACTAAGCGGTCATTATCAGAAGCTTTCTTCTTCATTTTTAGTTCAAAAATCTACTGCAACAGTATCCTAAAGCAAATATGGAACATTTATGTATACTTTATACTAGATTTTGATCTTTTTCAGCGGTGTAATTTTCCTACTTCCTTCATAGTTTTTGTCTTGTCTAAACGGTTACTTCGGATTACTTTAAAACGAAAGTAGAAAAGAATAAATTTGGAAACAAATCGACGACGACAGCTTAAATTCACTTCGCTACTAGGAACGTATAAGCGTCCTTTAAGGTTCTGGAGCTGCCTAGAGCTGCTGTATCGCCGACAACGCTTTATTTCGTACCAAGAACAACGTTTAATATTTCTTGCTATGTCGATGGCGATCCGAAACCGCAGCCCCACTGGTTCTATAATGGAAGACGTATTCACCCGGATCACAAATACTACATAACCTTTAAAAGTAGGGATTTCACTTCATCTAGTTAATAGTAGTTCCTGTGTCATATAATATATGGAATTTTGTTTAGATGACCTTATCGTTCGTGATCCATCGCCCAGAGATGTCGGTGTCTATGAGTGCCGTGCTGTTTCACCAGCAGGAACACATGCTGATTCAGCTACTGTGTACCTAGCAGGTAAGATTCTGTAGGAACAGTTCAACCCATTCCTTCGTTTCCTTCGTTGTTCTCCTAAGTTTTCGACCAAAACTCCTTTTGCAGTTGCGCCTCGTGTGGAGCTGAGGCAAAGCAAGACCATGATTGGAAGAGGCGACAGCATTACTTTTGACTGCATAGTGGGTTAAATTCTGTGAAGATATTCATAACTCATATTTCATTCATATTCATAACTATAGCTCTCAATACGACGGCTCATTTAGATTTTGGAAGGGACGCCTCAGCCAAAAGTACAATGGTTCAGGAATGGCAGAGAATTGCTCCAGAACAGCAACGAGTATATGACGATCAGCGGAAATCACTTAAGCATCACTGTAAGATTTCCTTCAATGTATCTAAAAGTATAGATTACTTGGATATCCTTACCTACTACTGGATTTAGGGTGCTCAAGATACAGATGCCGGATCCTACTCTTGTGTTGCTGAAAACATTGCTGGAAGAGATATTGGTGTCGTGAAGGTTGCCGTGGGAAGTAAGTGGGAGGATATTTTTTCGAACTCTTTTGAGGAAATCTTCAATAAATCCTGTACCATTCTTTCAGGTATGCCATCCATTGTACCGTCTCCGGAGACTGTACGAGTTAACATTGAGCGACAGGTAAGACACAAGGCTGCGCATTGGAGAACTACTCCAACTCTTTAATCCGCCCATTCCTCAATTTCCTCTTCAATTAAACGATAAAATATGTTATTACTAGTTCGTTTGAGCGTTACCTGTAATAGGGGTAAACACACGCTACATTTGAGATCTGTCGCTAGCCAATAAAGAATATTTTCGCCCTGGGATAAAGCGAACAAGCCAGACGTTGCATCACGAAGTTTTTCTTTGTGCTAAAACATTTCTGATGGTTTTCAAAAACAAAAGTTAGTGTTGTTAGAGATTATTGCATAGGTCAGTTAATATGATGCTCTCTCACCTCTGCTAGCGAATTAGAGGCTAGTTACAGGCTAGCTGTAGGTCTTGCAGTTTTCTGTTTATTCGTCTCCTATAAGTGTTGGTGAAAAAACAGTCATCAATCCTTGACTGATTAAATAGTAACTGTCATACATGTAGCACACCCCTGTAAGAACTTCCACTGTTTCACTACTATTTATGTACTTTACTCCTATGCTTTCACTTAAGAAATTTCATCGCTTTATTTTGGCTTTTTCCAACAACTTTCCCAAACTCTACACCGCTTTAGTCCCTTCCAGGCCACTCTTCAATGTAGAGCTATTGGACATCCGCCACCGACGATTAGCTGGCAGCGAGATGGAGTTCCACTCGAAAACATCGACCATTCCCGATATACTGTGCTGCCAGATGGAAATTTGCTCATTACGAGTTAGTCACAACCTACTTAAAAAGAATGAAGATATTTAACTCACAAGCGACTTCTTCTAGATGCTCAGCTCGAAGATCAGACACGATTCACCTGTATAGCGAAGAATGACTATGGTCAGCAATCGAAGACAACCATGGTGATGATCATAGGATTGGGTGCGCTAGTTGCAGAATTAAATTCCACAAAGAGACTCGGAGAGAATGAATTAACTAATCTGCGTTTCAGTGTCTCCTGTACTGGGGCATGTTCCTCCAGAAGAGCAGCTCATCGAAGGAGAAGATCTCCGGCTTTCTTGCGTTGTTGTACTAGGAACGCCAAAGCCGGATATCAAGTGGTTTAAGGATGGTATTCCTGTCGAGCCCAGTTCTTCACTTATTGTGAGTTCCTAAGTTAAAACTATAATGGTTTCTAAGGTGAGCATAGGTATATCTCTGTAGGATTGCCCACATCACATTTTTGACGTCTCTGGGTTACAGAAAAACTCGGTCGACCATTTACTGCATAACTACTAATTCCTGCTTACTTTTCTCCGTAACTCTAAAGTTCTCTTGAATAACTGTTATATGCTTTCTCATTCTTGATGCAGAAGGTGATACTCAGCGTCTCAGTTTGCTAGGATTTTCTGAAACTTTGTTATCAGCAGCCAGTTTGTGGTTATTTTTTTCCATTAATTAGGCATATTTATAAGAATCTGCACTCTTTACATTAAATAAGAAGCCACACACATTTTTCTGCAAATCCAAATTGTTTTTGCATATCTTCTCTTTTTTCCTCGAAAACTGCGACTACACTTTGCGAAGAGTATAGCCAGGAAGTCGATGCCGCTTGGTACTGTGCTTTTCGCCCCAGTAACTGCAAAACTGTAGAGATTGTTGCCTTTTTGAATGTTGCAGTGTCCGTAATGCTTATCCGACCTTATATACCGTAAATTCTGTATTACAGTACATATTGTACCCTTTTAGAGGTTAAACTCAAAAAAAAACATCATTTTCTCCTAGAACATCCTTATCTTTCGCTGAAGTTTTCTCCTTATTTCTGATGTTTCTTTTTCTGCTCTCCTCGAGTTTGTTCTCTGCGGCCAAGATTTTGTTTTTTATTATAAATTCACCTGCCGAAGCGACTTAGCGGAAGACAGCAAACCACTGAGAGAATCTTTGCTGCAAAATGATTTGTTTCTACATCATTGTAAGTTGAACGTTAGCTTCAAAGAACTTATGGTTAGAAGCGCTTTCTGGATAACGTAGGAAATCGCAAAATTTTCGCAACTCCTGTTACGATAGTAGACAGTCCAAAGCAAAAAAAAAACAACAAAAAAACAAATTGCTTGCTTTACCTCCTCATCTCTCTAAGATGGGTGAAGCGAAACGTTAGAAGGTGAGAGGTATGCCTTGCTTTTCATTTCTACTATTCCAGATCGAGGGCGGTGGATCTTCACTACTTCTTCGCAACGGAAATCCAGCAGACGAGGGTCGCTACACCTGCGCCGCGATTTCGCCAGCAGGCAATGCGACCCTGAACGTGAACGTCCAGCTGATCAGTATGTTGCCATCGTCGCTTCCTCCTGGCCCTCTGTAAGCATGAGTGCATGCTTCGTGTGATAGAGAATCAGCTCGAGAGCATGTCTGGAGCGCTTTTCCACATCCGTAACCACCTGGTGTAGGCGGCTAACAGCTCCCTCCACCCACAACTCTAAATCACACAAAGCGTGCAAACCATGCATGTGCCCCACCTGTGCACTGTCCGTTGTGTGCATGTTCGGATTGTGTTCAGAGAAGCCAGAGTTCATTGTGGATGAAAATGAACCACTAGCTGAGTTGAGCGTGCGCGAGGGACAGAGCATGGAGATACCATGTCGAGTACGTGGCACACCAACACCAGCCGTCACCTGGAGTCTCGACGGAAGACCTATCAGTGTGAACTCCAAGGACTACACCATCACGGTATCTGCTTTCAGCTGTGGAAACGGCGAGAAACTTAATAATCTGAAAATTTCAGCAAGATAATACCCTGATCATACTCAACGCCGACAAGGCCAGTGCCGGAACTTACACATGTACGGCAATGAACCCTGCTGGTGAAAGCGAACAGGTAAGGGTTTGCCGGTGAGGGTGAAAATTTTAAAAAAATCTGCATTCTACAATGATGGCTAGCTTCCTGCATTGAGAGTATGCTAGGAACCGAACATCAGCTCTTTTCGCAAAGACGTTCTGAAAATTTCCTCCTTCATAAAATGAGCAGCACTACCACACATCTTAGCTACGACTTGCGCAGTTTCACAGGCAGTTACCTCGGCTGTAGCGTGTACTGTAGATGAGGGCATTTTGCAGGAATTAGTTTATTTCTTCCTGTGTCTGTCTTTTCTTTATCTATTATTTGACCTCTTCTTCACACTGCCTTCGTCAGTACAGGCCCAAAAATAATTTTAACCTGACTTTTTAAAGTACTCTTCTAGAAGCCTGCAAATGAAACTTGTTTGATGCTTCTTGCATTTTTAAGCTTGGAGTCCTAATCCGCCAAATTGTATACGCGGTGGAGCGGACAGGCACTCTCGCCTCACTTACCATCCCTAAACCTTTCCTCTTCTCGCCTATTCGCCGTTCGAGGTTCGATTAGGGCCCGTACCAATCCGTCCACTCAGTCTAACTTGAGCGGTTGTGTATAAGGTGATCGTACATTTCCGAAAAGTCTTATAGGACGAGCATCGATTTTTTTTATTACTACAATTACTTCTAGCGAAATACCTCAGATCATGAAAGTTCATTCCTAGTGATATTCATTCCTCGTTTAGACAACCATGAGAGAGGTAGAAAAGGCGTGGGACATTATTTCAGCTCTGAAAAACCCCTTTAATTCTAGCCACATGTATTAGCAAAAGTTTAACAAAAATAGAGCACAGAAGGACATTGATGTATCCGCTCTCACTTCATCAAGGTTCCATCCATCTGCAGAAATGTCACGGAAGAATAAACCTGAAACCTCACCGACGCTTGTTCTTTTATACTTACTGTCCAGCAATCAAACTTTCTTGGTAGTCATAATATGCGCTTGCATGTTTTCTACACATTCTTAACGTAGTATAACACGTTTCATTCGATTACCTTACGCTTTTTGTAAGGCGAGTAAGGGCAACTTACAACACTCTCCATCACTTTATACACTATTTCGCCGAAGCTCAACTAACAAAAGTTACGTTACCTAACTTTCGTTAGGTGACCTAACTTTTTTATGCCGGGGGATGAACATGACTTCGACCAGGGGCCTATCCTTATCCATAGGAGATAAATGTATGTGCGATGATAACACATTTTTGTACTTGCATCCGTTTGGTGACATGACCTTACCGAACGGAGGGATTGGTACGGGCCTAGGTCGTAAGCCATAGATTATACGTTCGTTTAAGCGTAATAAATTAAACGGTGCTATTTGCTGGCCGAAGGTGACCGAAATCCATCTATGAGCGATCAATGTTTGCCGGCGAAAACCGTTTTATTCATCCACGTCTGGATAAATGTGTCATGTCCACACTATGGACTGACTGTCACCCAGACGTTGGCGGTTCATTTTCTCTCTCTTCACATCCATCTCTGTTCGTACAGTTTCTTTCCCATCCTCTGTCGCCTTTTCTATAATTTCTCTATCTTGCTCCTAATCATTTCTATTTTCTCCACATTCTGTTCTTACATCCACCGCGCCACAACTCTCCTTCCTCCTTTTTCCTGTCCTTACTCTGTTTTTTTCTCATCCTCGCTTTGTTCCTTTCCCACTTCTCGTTCCTTCTTTTGATACACTATATATTTTTTGTGACTGCATCGTCGTCCTCTTTTATATTTAATCCCTCGTTCTTTTCTTTCTTCTTATTGCCTAGCTTATTTCCATTCTTGTCTCGATTTATCCTACCTTCGCTTTTCCTGTCTTACGACTTCTTTACTCTTGCTGCTCCTCTGTTAACTCTTACTCTCCTCGCTATCATATCTTCTTAACATCTTTCCTCCTCCACTCCTCCTCCCCATCCCCTTCCGCGTCCATCTTTTCACTACGCCTCAATTCATCGGTCAAAATGCCTTTAACAGTGGAAGCTTTTGAGTAACTTCCATCTGCTTATCTCTAAAGGAAGTACTTGACAGCATCGTTTTGCCTCGGGTTGAATTAAGAGATGTATAAGATCTCTGATGAGGCCAGTTCTAAATCTTGCGGTGAAGCGCGTGCTCTTTCACTTCACAGCTTTACCTACAAGATGACTTTCGAGTTACCATAAAGAGGTTTTTTTGAATCATTGCGACGAAAGATCTCTCGGTATAAGTCCTAGCAAAATTCAGCCGAATTTTTTAAATTGTAAATAGATGAATAACGTGTTGTTTTTTTTTCTCATTACTTCTTTCGCTTTTCCAGTCAACGTATGTGAACGTTATCGCAGTCCCAGTGATTTCTCCCGGACAAAGTTCGTTCAACCTTATCCAGGGAACACCTGTGACGATACCCTGCGATGTCTACATGGATCCTATGCCCGATATTAAATGGTGATATTAATGAAATATCATTGCTGTATAGGTGAAGCAAAAGGTATCTGTTATAGGTACCTGAATGGTGAGCCATTTGAAGGCGGGTACGTTGATGAGAATGGTGCACTGACAATTGAAGATGCGGACGAGGTTCACAGGTATAATCGTACAAAAAGCAGTTTTTTCATATTGACCGGAGTTTTTGTAGCGAAACTATCGGCAAAAGACTGTTCCACAATCGTAATTTTCAGAAGCTTGTTCGTTATACAGAGAAAAAAAAACCAGGATAAACACCTTGCTAATAAAAACTACGACACGTCAGAGTACAGAGGCGGAATATGGGTCTGAACGACAAAAAAGGACCGCATCTTTGTTGAAATCGTCTACGGGTTTGCCAAAACGTAGTCAGTATTCTGACTTCGTATCCTGCCGATTCGTAACTCTTATCAGCACCGAGCCCATACTTAAACAACTTGTCTTCGAAACGGGCAAATTTTCGTGGTTATTACCATGGTAAAGTAGCAGAGCAGGGCTTTGGCAAAAGTTCCGTTAAAAAATTCAGTAAACTTGCTAAGCTTGTTATTTCGAAAATTGCTCAAATTTCTGAGAAGTATTTGCATAGAAGATGTCCAGTATGTCTATTCCGATTAGTTATGTGACTGCGCAAGGTATCCTCTAATCGTTCCTTTTATTTAATAGAGAGGTTTTACTTGATGCAAAATTAAAAAGAGTTTCACAAAAATAGTAGACATCCCTCAAAAATCTTCTCATATAATTGAATACTGTCACATGAGAATTTGCTTGAGTAGCTCGGTTATTTAAAAATTAGATTTTCCCAACTTTTTCTTCTGGAGAAACTCCAAATGAAACCTAAATAAATAGTCTTTTTGGTAAACCTCAGTGTTAACTACAACTAAGCCCTACTGCCTAGTTACCTGGCAGAATGAGGTCACTTTTCACACCTTCCCTAATTAAGATCTCGACATATTCCAGCAGGGTAGGAGCGTTGGAGCCCGTCTCCCCTCTTGCTGTCGAAATAGTGTCGATAATTTTTAGCGTAAGATGTCTAGAAAAAAAAGATAGTCCGATAGGTACTTTGCAGAGGTCAGCTGAAGTGCGTCGCCTCAAATGAAGCCGGTGAAGATGAGAGAGTAGTCACTCTGACTGTCCACACTGCACCCATCATTGATGGAAGTGGTCAGGTAGGTTTACCTTTTAGAGCAGTTGATGCTATTTCCAGGAGAACTGCTATTTTTTTAGACCGTTAACAAGATCGCTCTCGTCAACGAAACTGTGAATCTTCCCTGTCCAGCTCGTGCTGTCCCGCCTCCAATACGTATGTGGAGCTACGAAGGCCAGAACATGGACACGATGCCTATTTCTGTGGGATTTTTGTCAGTCTTATTACTTTTCCTATATAAAGGAATTTCCGCTGCAGCACGAAGTAACGGAAGAGGGCGAGCTGATTCTACCATCAGTTCAACTAGATAACACTGGACATTATACTTGTCTCGTATCCAACCTCGCTGGAGACGACTCCATCACTTACAGTTTGGAGGTAAGCTTTGCAGCCTTCACTATGTTTTCCGGCTTTTTCGTTTTTAAATTCGAGTAGCGGGTTCAGCCAACACTTACCGTAGCCTACGAAAAATTGGGTAGAATTTCTAGCTTTCTATTAGCGTATCTTTGATTTACTTGGTAAACACGAATATGGTCCTGACAAGTTGGCTCATTGTGCGCTTTCTACTACTATTAGTTTTTTCTCTTGTTCGGGAAACACGGTAACGAACGTCTGTATTCCTCCAGAATTTATTTGTGCTCTGTACTTTACGCTCGTTTTTTTAAAACTTTGGCTTTTATCTTCTAGTGCTGTGCTTATACTAGGGCGATTACAGAAAGAGCTAAATTTTGTCAAAAAGGCACTAGTCGAGTACTATTTAATTATATGTTTTTTGCCGAAAAATATTTAGTAACTTCAGAGAGAAAAAGTTTTGGAGAAAATTTTCCCGACTTGCCACTTTATTTCTTGCTATTTTTGATGCGACCTTGATTAGCGGATATATGGCATGACTGCGGAAGGCACGCCGACTCTATCTGTAGCCAAAACATTCTCTGATAAGCTTTCACAAAAATACTAGAATTTCGTGAAAAACCGCCCGTTCTGCCGTTTTTGGCACCCCAAAACCCTATTTTGAGATGAACAAATTTTCGAAGCAAAAGAAAACAGCATCAGACTTTGTTGTTGAATGCTAGTGATATCGCTGCTTTTTTTTCGTCAGTATCGTCTAGTGCGGCGGACATATATGTAGGTGAAATTATGTATAGCACTTATAATTAAATATCCTTTGTATTAGGTTGGCAATCGTCCGTTCTGCTGCAGTAAAACTGGATACATGGCCTCCTATCCTTACTCATACACAACAAAAAGTTTCAGCAGAAACGAAGAAAGTTATGGGCAAAATTCATTTTAGGGGATTTTGGAAAATTTTCTTCAATAATTTTTTTCTCTGAAGCTGCCAAACATTTCTCGGCAAGGAACATATCTTTGGACTCGATCAGTACTTTTTGACGAAAAGAAAAAAATTTTACAAGCACAAGAATTACTACATTTAGAGCATGTGAAATGATGACACGCAGTTATGACAAGACTTTCGACCCGACCTAATAAATATGTAGCCAGCAATGATTCCGAAGTTGCACTCTAGAGAAAGGATGCAGTCGGATCTTTGCTACTTTCGAGATCTCTTAAACAAAATATAAAACTTATCAACGACTTTTAAAAAGTTTAAAGCCTAGTTCTAACGCTTCTGGTATCCTAAATTTTTGTTACTCTTGGTAGTTTCCCAGCTCTTAACCTTATTTGCTTATTATATCTGCAAATATCCATCTAACCCCCACTTTTCGATGTAACTTTTATCGATTGATTAAAAGGGCGGCTTATAAACAGTATCATATCTTTACTGCAGCGTGCATAACAGCCACTACTAACGAAAAAAANCTTTTAAATTCTTTTTAAAACCAGGTTTACCCATGTAGCTATGCTAAAAGAAAACCCCTTTAGTTGCTGCAATCTTCAAATTTCATTTTTGAAAGCAGAAAAGATTTTCCTCCAAAGTGTTATTTTTCCAGGTCCATGAAAAGCCGCAAATAGTTTCTGAAACTCCGGGAACAATAGATGTCGTTAAAGGATTAACTCTGGAAATTCCTTGTAAAGCTAGAGGAACACCTGAACCTGAAAGAATATGGAAGAAGGATGGAATCCAGGTAAGTTTGCTGTTATACTGCGTCTGGAGTATAGCACCTACTCGCCGACATTAGCAGTGGTGATGGCCGTTTAGTTGTGGCTACCAATCAATAGCTATAGACAAAGTGTGGTGGCCTTTATTTGTAAGGAGGTGCAGCAATTGGGTACCAAACCTGAAATTTGAAGTTGTAATTGTAAATGTAATTCTATGTGAGAGCAACTTGGATTCGGAACTGGTAATCAGGTGGTGACAACAAATTTCTTTGATGATTTCTTTAAGTAAACCCATACAAACACTTGCGCATTTCCGTACTTAAATAAACTTTAGATGTGGTAATTTACATCAAAGCTGCCCCCTTATAACTATAATCCCCACAATAGCACTAATGAACGGTGCTATACTCTTCGTGATGTATATCCGGAGCCAAAATCTAGAGAAACAATTCTCAATGCTTCTTTTTAAGATTGGCCAGCAAGAGACGGAGTCTGTGAACATTGACTCTGCTGGAACGCTTAGAATAATGAACACGCAGGTACTTCATCACTCTAGTATTTTTTCATTAAGTGTTTTAGTTTTTGTCGATTCCTGTGAAATACTGATTGCTTAAAACCTGTGAATTTCAGACGAGCCATGGTGGGCAGTACACCTGTGAAGTCACAAATGCTGTTGGGTCTGACAGCCGTGTAACCACCGTTGTTGTACAAGGTTTATCATTATTAATCCCCTTCTAGACAAATATAGCCCTTACTACTACTGCTACCGTTCTACTATTCATTTCAGAACCGCCTGTCATTCTTCCTGCAACGATTACTAATTATACTTCAGTCGAGGGAGATTTGGTAGGTTGCTTTGAGGCTGTTCAGACTTTTGAAGCTTCTTTACTACATTCTTTCAGGTAGAAATTCGCTGTCATGTCGAAGCCAGCCCACCAGCAGAAATTCAGTGGTCCAGACGCGGTGTGCCAATCACTGAAGCAACTCCTGGCGTTACAGTGAATGGTAAAAAAAAATCTCAAAAATCGAGATATTCACTGGAGCTAAAGCTGTTTAGGTGGAACTCTGGTCATCCAATCAGTATCTAAAGAGGATGCTGCGTTTTACACTTGCAAAGCATCCAACCCAGCTGGAAAAGCCGAAAAGGTCATTCGCCTCAGCGTAATTGGTAGGGTTTCTCGAAATCTCTTACTTACCAGTCTCCGAAGCGAGTTCTCCTTCTAGTTCCTCCCGATATTCCCGATCAGGACAGCATCGCAATGGAATCTGTAAAAATAAACCAGCCGTTCAGTCTTTACTGCCCCGTATTCAGTACTCCGCTTCCTACGGTTTGTTTACTTTTCTTGAATGTTATTCATCGCTGAAAATGGCTTATTTAGATAACATGGTACCTCGACGATACTGTAATGTCAGACGGCGATCCGAATGTGATTTTGTCGGAGGACAAGCGAAGGCTTCATGTTATTAAGGTAGAGTTAGTAGAACAATGTAACAAATTGAAGAATTAGAACTGTAGTGAAGGCGAAGGTGCTAGAGTTTTTGCGTCCGAAGTTTTTCAAATTTTCTAATATTTTTATCTTAGCGAGTTCTCGAATATTTGAATGCTTTCCAGTAGCAGGATTTTTCGAGCTTCAGAATCTTTTCCTTTTATGAGTTTCAAATTTTTCAAATTTTCGACCATTAGGCTTTTTTTCAGTGAAACTCCCACAATTTTTATGTATTCGGCTTTCTCAAGTAGTCAGTTTTTTTCGATTTTTGGATTTTTCGAATTTCGAATTATCCGAACTCAGCAGAATTTAGAATTTCATTTCACTCGATCGTGGGTCGTCCTACCTGGTAAAAAGCATATCTTTATCTTTATCTTTACATGGCGAACCATCTGAGCAATATAATAACGAACACCTCATCATAACACATTATAACATTAAAATACAAAATCGTTTTAAACTTATGAAAAACAACTTTTATATTCGAGAAATTCCTCAGTAACCTTTCAAAAAGAGGAGATTTTTATGGGTGCTACATACCTCTTAGTTAGTGACAAATAGTCAGATCCAGTACTGTTCACAAAATAGTAACGCCTTGCAGTGGTTCTAGGAATAGCAAATCCAATTTTGACTGCTGGTCCTCTAGTTGTAGAATTTTGTAGTGTGAAAAAGTCATTTTTGATCACTCCTATGTGACCATGCAGTATTTTGTGCACCATAACAAGATCATTTTTCATTCTCCTTTTATAGAGGGATGGGAATCCTAATTGTTTATTTCTGATTGTAGATTGAGATTATACTACTATTAATTCCTCGTGTTCTGAGAAAAAGTTTGCGTGTAAAGCTGTTTTGAACCTTCTCTGGTTTCGTAACTATCCCTTTTTTTATACGGATTGAAGATGTACCATATTCTAATAGCGGTCTTACATATGTTTTATATGCTCTCAATAAAAGGGTTGAGAGACTTTGTAGGCTTTTTGCTACACAGCCACAGAGGATTCATAAACTACCTGAATCTCGAAATCCATTTTTAGAGTGGGTGCTGCCTTTAAATAAGCTATAGCCGTGGTTATGCATTCCGTTAAAGTTTCGGAATAATAGAGTGGTAAAGTTTAGAAAAAAGTCCTTCGACTATCCAAAGTCCGTTGCAACGACCTAATGTATACCTTGAAATACACCCTTACCCTGTGTACAGTCAGCTATTTACTTTTAAGCTGTTTTAAGCAGTTACCCTTTACATCTGCGTTACCTTCAACGCAAAATTATTAGCATTAGAATAAAGCCGTCAATCATTTATCGATCGTGAGTCGGATTTGTAGCGGCATTTAGTCGTTTGCATATATAAGGCTTGGTTCTCGAAGAGCTTGCTAAAAAAGTGAAATCTTCATTCATATAGCTGCAGCTAAATCCTCAAATTTATAGCGGGATTTTCAAATTCTCTGAGAGCACTGCGATTCACTTATTACACCCTCAAACTAGCGACCTCTATGTTACTTGAAAAAAAGCATTCCATCAAAAAACTGCTTTGCCGGGCAGCAAATTCTTTGTGGATACGCATTCTAAGGTGATGCAGCAGAAATCCTCCGTCGTCACTACTTCCCAGTGTGGTAGCTTACGGGCGGTAAGCTACCTACTAGGATACAATGGCATTAACTATGCAGGCTTCTCCATTTATTCTTGTAATCGACTTTTTTGTGTTTGAGTTTGTTCTCCGTTTAGAATATGAGTGGATTACTCTCATACATATAATGGTTATCTAAACTTTCTTCTCGGTAGGCTTTGTACCTCATTAACACTTGAATCGTTAAGAGTGGAGTTTATCCATTGCCTGATCAGGAGCCTCAACGGTGCACCACACTACTTAACTGAGTACTTGAAGGTCTGAAACTGTGTTTGTATAGCTTGTAATCATCACAGTTTGATATTTTTCTTATTGGCATGATAGCGAAGAACCTCGACTTCCCTTTCGCTCCAGGAAAAGTATTAGGTCGTTGCAAAAGTCTTTGGACACTCACAGGTGTTTTTT
>KN549311.1:125893-137340 GCA_000797555.1 Oesophagostomum dentatum | reverse complement strand
GAGATATTCCAAGGCGACGCAAAAAACGCGACATCGCCGACATCGCGTCGTTTTTCCAAACGACAGTGCGGGTATTGTAGGCTGTGCAGGTGGTAGGTAAATCAGCTGATGAATTCATGCTCTGGAGCTGAACTATAAAGCAGTGGCAAAAATCATAGCAGTAAGCACTAAACAAGAAAACTAGATTGAGCGCTCCCATTATCTTTAGAGCGTTTCTTCTTAACCTTGGGTGAATGGACCGTTTTTTGAACGAAATAGGTAATCTCATAAAGCCGTTACTCTTTTCTCTCCTCTTTCTGATTCCCATTTTTGAAACTTCAAACAAATTATAAGAAACAAGTGCGCCGATTTCCAGCTTCCAATAAAACCCGGCCTTAATTTGCTTAATCAATAATCGATTTTATCGGAATTATAAATTTACTTTAACGTATTTAATTTTGATTATCAGAACAAATTTTTGTTATCATTCTCACCACTAACAAATCGGAATATGCATCGATTTGATGACAAAAACACGTAGAAAAGGCGCCGAATGTGCACTATTCCAGTATTCGATACTTGCTTTGGTCTTGTTCGAGAAGAGCATAACGTGTTTCTACTCTTAGCGAAGAAATTGCAGTGAAAACATCTGCTATCGCACTTTGAGATTTTGTAATAGAGGAGACGTTGTAAGAAAGGGGAAAGCTAGTGTTGAGGTTGGGGTTGGTACAATCTTGTTTTTAATTGTTTTGTGAAAAAAAAATGGTTAGAACTCGCTGCGCTGCAGCTAAACATACTTTTGATTCCACCACACATTTTAACGAGCAAAAGTGGTCGCTATATAATATCTTATTTTTGAGGAAAGGAGTTTCCCTCAATTTATTGTCTGTGCAATACCTTGATGTTGCTTATTTGTTTGTTTTTTTTTTTGCTTCTTTATTTGGTAAATATCTGAAGTATATGAAAACAACATTTTAGTTTTAAAAACTTTAGAAAAACTACTGAAAAATAGAAACGGGTATGTTAAAGAAAGGAGGCATCGAGTAGAAACAAAATCATATTATTTAAAGAAACACAAAATACAGAACAACGTAACTGATTTAATGAAAACGTTTTTCAAAGACTTTCACAGTGGAAGAGTTCGTTTGAAGAAATGGAGATTTTCATCTAGCCCGCTGCTATGAATTGTTTACTCATTACTATTTATTTTCATTTTACCTTGCTGCACTGTGTCCCTTCTGTTTTAAACTGTTAATAGAAATTCAAAGAGCCGAGAAAATTAATGTCCACAGGAGAATAAAAAAGTTACATGCTAAATAAAGGTTACCTGCTGAAAAGTTTCCCTTTACTAATATATCTTTAGAATATCCAGCTAATTTATTTTTAAAGAAGTCTTGTTTCAGCACCACCAAAAGTTGGAGCAGACGAGTCCATAGAGGTTATTGTGGGAAAAGCTGCGACATTGATTTGTGATGTGACCAGTGCTGGTGATGATCGAACGACAACCTTATGGCGACTTGTGAGTCCTTCAACTTTACTTCAGCGGAACAAGGATTTCTGGAAATTACATTGATAAAATCCAGATCTTAGGTGGACAGATCTTGCTTTCGGGAAGGAGGTCTTGAAAGAGTTACAAATTCACTCATTTCATAAAATTTCAATATCCGTTCGAGAGCAAGCGTAATTAAGCAGAAAGTATGTAGAGGCCTTCTTTCTTAAGTGAACCAGAATTCATTTGGAGCTACGTCTAGTGCAGAGCGTATTGTGCCTTTATTGGGCTTTCTGTCAAAAAATTAATGAAGGATGCAAGCGAAATGCTAAGTTAAAGCTAGTGCCCACGTCGATTTTACCTTACAAGGAATTCTGAATGATGGGACTATTGATAGAATTACATTCACAAAAAAACTTCTTGAAAATACATTTCCTAGAGGAGAAACCCCTCTAGAAAATCCTTCGAATGTAATGAAGCGTTTTCATGTCCGAGCTGTTCCCGTCGATGTGCAGTTGTGCTAGAGAACGATAACGGTTGCGAGCTTCTGCTATTTCATCCCGTCGTGGCGTAACAACACTCTCCATGCATTACATACCGGGGTGGACAACTCGGACAACTCGTCCATGAAAAACTTTGCTACTCGCAGCCAATTTTTTCTATTTTAAAAGCGATGCTTTTGTAGAGAATTTTGAAGATTGTCTTCTTAAAGGCAGCATGCACGGAAGAAAATCGATTTCGAGATTTTTGCATTTCTTGTACCCCAGCCGCATGGTTTGTCCAAAGCCAAAGATAGAAAGCACAAAATCTATAACTCACCTAGAAAATGTCGAAAAAGTGCTCACCGCGCTTGTCTATGTAACGAGGGTGAGTGGACGAGTTATCCCCGGACGCAGCAGGATGACATAACTCGTCCGCTCACCCTAACTTGGACATGCACGGCAAACGAGTTTTAAATTCTTTTCTTTCTAACTTTGGCGCTGGACGACTTACGGCTAGGGTACAAAAAAAAGCAAAAATCTCGAAATCACATTTTTCCGTGGATGCTGCCTTTAAAGGCTCACAATTGAAATTTCGTCGAAAGCGAAAAACGCGTTTTGTGCAATGGGCTTTCTTTAATTTTAAGATAGTTTCTTTCAAAGCCCTTTTTGATGACTAATTATATTTTGAGGAACCGTTATGCTCTTATCTATACCTGTATAGATTCAATTGAATAATTTTCTAGTTTTCCGACTGGAAGTTTGCTTTATCTTTAAGGATTCGTCAAAAATTTGTTCCTCATAATAGCTGTCAATCCACGTTGCCTTCTTATTCTGAAATATACTGCAGGTCTTCTGATTTGTTTGCTTACGTATTTGGTGACTCTCTCTCTGATGATTTTTTTTAAATGACACCATGTAGTCGATGGTCTTCTAGAACCATAACATATGAAGACAAAAGTGCCAAACGAAACGATTGCTACATTCGCAATCTCTTCATAATTAATGCTAGCGGCTAGCAGCAACAATCATCGAGCTGCTCTCGAAGGAATGAGGAAGGGACAATGCTTTGGTGCGTCGTCGTTCCTGAGTCAATCAGTCCGTATGCTGAGACGACACATAAACGTCAAACATAATTAAATGAAGTGGTTCCATCTACCCATTTAAGTCTGCTATGTGGCTTGTAAACTGTACCGCTTATTTTTTGCGTCTGCGCAGACAGTAGAAAAATGGAGCAGAAGTGCGTAATCTCTTGATCTTGTGGTCTTAACAGTTTCTTGAGGCAGTAGCAATTTTCTTGATTTCGTGGGAATTTTAGTTTCATTTTCCATTGATCAAGAAACTTGGGAACGACATCACGCCTACACGTGACAGCTCGAATATTCAACCCCAAAAGCTCGAATATTCAACCCCATCAAACGAAAATACCACTCTATAGAAGTAACTGTCGGAGATGATGTTCATCCTTATTGCATAGCTTTTAGTTATCACGGTTTATGAAATGCGCTTTTATTACAAGATGGTCTACATAAAGTGTGACGGGCTATAGAAAATCTATTTTCGGATATGTTTTTTGCTTGCTTTGTGCATCGCTATGCTGTTGTTCGTTTTTCTCCATATTTTTTGGTCCTATTATGGCCAGTCTCACTCTTTGTTTTGGCGTAAAAAGACACTGGGATGGTGTGAGTCCAATCTTCGGGGTTTCTGGTTGAAGGGTGTTTGGCCGTCAAACCCGCCCGATCTAAGCCCTTTGGATTTTGCTATCTGATAGGTCTTGAAGCAAGGAGCCTGCTCTTTTAAACACAAGTCACTGGATTGGCACCCTGGTGAAGGCATGGGAAGGAATCTTGCCAGAAATAACCGCGCATACTCAAGAATTTCCGAAAGAATTCCGATGCTTGTATTGAGACCAAAGACGGTAATTTAGAATTTGCGCGTGAGATCTTATGCAGGATTTTTGTGTCTATTGAACAAAAGTAAATATTTCTTGTTTGATTTGATTGGTGCAAAGTTGTGAGTAGTGTTGTGCGTCATTTCACGTGGATTACCCTGTATACACGTTTTATGGGAACCTTCATGAATTCTTAACGATTACTTTGTTGCAGGGTTTTACTACACATCACAGATCGACGTCTTTGGGAGAATTTTCCTGAGTTCGTGAAAATACTCTTTGCGAATTTTACGCCAGTAACACTATAATTAAAAACAGTCATGTATTTATTCGGGTGAGCATTAGAAAGCGTGGTTGCTTCACTGGTCTAACTTGGATTCGCATTGGTTTTATTTATTGCACATTTGTCCTGGTATCCTCATTCTGATAGCATACGGTTGATTGATATTCTTTTTAGTTTAGAGGCAAGACTATAGAGTAATTTAACATTTTGCTGCATCCGATTTACGGCGATTTTTCAAAAATCCTCTTACGACTTAGTTTACGGGTCCTCTTGTGAAAATTACTCATATATAACATATAATTAATGTCTCTATACTGACTATAGTCTGCCTTACTGCGTATCTGGGAGAAAAAAAAANCTAGTCCTTTAATTCCAGGCCACTACGTCCAACCGACGACTCTAAGAGAAATTTTATCCTACTTTCCAAGGGATTGAGAAAAACTTTTTGCAGCCAACAGATCAATAAATTTCAGTTCCTTATTACTTTTTTCAGAACAACTCAGAGACGCTGCCACAAAACGTTCAAGTGCCGTTCGATGGGCAACGAATTTTCCTGGTCGACACTGTTCCATCAAACGCTGGCGTTTACACTTGTATTGTTCGTAACTCCGCTGGTGAAAGCCGAAAGAATATCCATGTTACTGTACTGGGTAAGGATCCTATGAAGAAAATCAGATCGAGAGATTTTTCTGGAACCATTGCTGCTCCGAAATCGTCAAACATGTTTTTATTTGCTAACTCAGTTAATATCCATTACAGAGCCTCCGGAGTTCGTGGAAAAACAATTCGATCAGAATGTTCGAGTCATCAGCGGATCACCGCTAAGCTTGGCATGTCTCGTGAAAGGTCACCCCACTCCTGTTCTGGAATGGAGAAAAGACGGCCAGACAATAACCGAGAATGTCTTCAGGTGAAACCATAACCGATTTATTGTAATGTTCAGAATTCTATGAAAGGGGTTTAGCGATAATGGACAGCGTCTGACAATGGATTCACAGGATATGACTACCCACCGTTTCACTTGTCTCGTCTCGAATAAAGCGGGATCTATCGCGAGAGATTTCTTCGTGCAGGTTGGGGAAGCTTAAATTGCCTAGTAATACTGGATTCTTTACGGAAGTGTACCGTGTAGAAGCCAACTTTTTTATCCGAAAAATATCCACAAAGTACAGCAAAAATTCTCAAACCTTATTTGAAATGCCGAGGAACCAGCCATTTTCTAGAGAAGGAGAAGATTTGGAATTTTTGCTAAAGCCGCTTCTTTAAGTATAAGTAGTGTAATGGTTCGAGAAACCTATCTTATGTCTGCAGCATGGAGATTAAAGGAAACATCACGCTCTGCTGTTGCAGTGTCTTTAGCATTCTTAATTTCTTGCGTAGAAGAACAAAACTGTATTTGTTCTTACTGCATACGTCAGTAGACTTGAGATTACAGACGTGTTGCTAGGGTTTCTATTATTTTTAGATTATTTCCGCTGAAGCATGGAAAACAACATAAGGCTGTGACATAATTTATTAATCAGAAACTAAACATATTGCAAAACAGAAAATCTAAAAGGCCGAAAAAAGATAACACATAGAGGATAAAAGAGTTCCAAAACGCAAGAAAGATGCCCAGAGTTTTAGGTGTTGTCTTTTACTGGTTTCGTTTTAATCAGCGAGATTACACTCTCGATAATTAAATTTGTCACACTACTTCAAAACTTTCGTATATTTATAACCAGCTCTATAAGCAAAATTTAAAAAAAAAAAAGCTTATTTAGAAATACCTCCCAGTCGTCTGTTTCTCTTGCTATGCCTGGCCAAATTTGCAGCTTTTTTCACTGTTGACTGTGCCCGCTGCACTAGTACTAGTAAAACCTGGAAACCTGTCTTTTTTACTGTAGAATTAGAAGAGCATGCTAAAACCTATGCTCTATATGTATTAATTTAAAGGCAGCACCCACTCTCCGAACGCCCCCTGAGTTCTCGGTAGATTCCGAAAGACGAACTCAAAAATGGGTCAAGGTTCAAATTTCTCGGCTCAGAACTCATTCCTGACCGAGAAATTCGCTCCAGAAGACTCGTCCGCGATTTTGTAAACGAGTTTTAAATTTCGTCGCGCTCTTTCTTTTGGACTCACCTCCCGCCTCATTTACGAGGGCATGGAAACCTTGTACAACTCTACTCATATCAAATGGTTGTAGCGCTTTAACTAGTGTGCAAAACACACTGACAAGACAACTCGTCCCCACATCCTTCGTAACTGATCCACCGAGTACCCGACGTTTCGGCCGTTTTCTTTCCAACGAGCAGCTTATCGGTGCTCTCACTTTGGCTTTTGGCTACTCAGCCACCGAGGTTTCATAAACTCGCTGAATCGCGAAATCCATTTTTAGAATGGGTGTTGTCTTTAAATACTCTAAGTCAACAAGTGCGCATGAATAAGTCTTCTACACTTGTGTAGCATCAGAATACCTAGTATCGATCTTTTTTCTAGGAAAGATTCTCAATGTCACTCTATATAACTCACTGCTGAAATCTTCTAAATTGAATAAGGGACGTTCTGTGACCCAGCTTTTTAGAAGCTCTTGCAGTGGGTAGTAATCTTAGCATAAATACATGAGATTGTGTGGTTTTTAGCCAACATTAAATTTCCATTCTGGGTTAAGTTGGTGACAGTCAAGGAGATGTTTGCATGCCTCGAGCAGTGAGATGCTGTGCGAAATCCGCTGGGATTTTTGTCAGGACGATGCACGATAAAGAATCTGCTAATTTAATTCTAAATATAGTCTTTGATTCAAATCCAAACCCAATGTTTACCCGACCGCCTTTCATTTTGACTTGTCCACCTCGGGGACTTCTATATTTTGGAGAGTGCTTGCAAAGTGTTTTATGGCGTAAATACTAAATTTGGAAGTGTGAATATTGTTGATACCTGAAGATGAAAACAAGTTCTTGTTTCATTTTCTTGTTTTCATTTTTAAACTCCTTACTGTACCGCTTTTTTACCGTAATTTCATAGGACGTATTATATCTATAACTGTAGATGTTGTAGACCTTATGAGAGGAATTTCCAGCCTTAGGCTTCTGACGTTTTACTAGGTTGTAACCTTCCAGAGTGTTTCACCACCCACCATAAAAGATGCTGGAGACCGTACGATAGTTGAAGTGACCGAGGGACAGACGGCTATGCTCCAATGCCCTGTTGTTGGAGGAGATGTGGACATAACCTGGAGGCGACAAGGACGAACAATTGAGGTTGAAGTGACCTAAACACTTGATGAAAATCTATCGAAGAGGTGTTTTTTAGGAATCTGAGGGCATTTTCACAGTTGATAAAACCCGACTTATGCTGGTGAATGCTCAGAAAGATCACGAGGACACTTTCACATGCATTGCGAAAAATAGTGCTGGAGAAGCTGCTAGGGATTTCGAAGTTGTTGTGCTGAGTAAGTCAGGAAGAACTTTTCTAATATTTTTTTGCGCAAATCGAAAAGCTATCTATGATTTTTCAGTGGCTCCACGAATCAAGGGAGCGTTGGTAGAAGATGTAGAAGTTGTAGAAGGCCATGAGATGACGTTAGATTGCGATTTTGATGGGAGTCCGGAGCCAGTCGTGCGGTGGACGAAGGACGGCGATCCACTACCGAAAATAGCACAGGTATGGAACCATAGGAAACTGCTCGTGAACGTTTGCTTTGAGGGGCTTTTTTACGTAGAGATTTTTTTGCAAAAAAGGTGCTCACAGATCGTTTCATCTTGCTTTCGTTCTTGGAGGAAACGTTATTACGCTACGAAAGTATGCCTGGTTTTTTTTTCACTTTTCTAGCAGCACACTGGCCAAACCTACTACGATTATAAACTCTTCCCTTTTTTGCAATGAAAAGAAGAGTGCGAATAAAGCAAAAGATAATTCTAAAATGTCCTTTCGAAAGAATACTTCACCATATTTGCCAAGAATTGCTTGCTTTCTTTGTGCTTGCTTTATACAGCCGAACATTTTACTCTAAACCGGACACTTTTCTCAGCAACTTAATTTTATTGCTTACGTAACATAACTTAGACTATGATGCACCAAAATACTGCAGATGGATGAACTAGCTGTACACAAAACAGTATTATGCCTTGCAGTATTCATATTTTTTCTTACTATTAACAAAGACATTTTCGGATATCGTACCGTAATCCCACAAAATAGTTCGCGAAACAGAAAATCGGAAGCCCAGAGTGTTTAGAGTGAAGGTCAATGCAATTTTCTGAAACTAAAAACTTGGAACATGAGGGCATTTCCCAGGCAGAGAAGTTATACAATAAATGCACTTTTTAAAAATTCACCTGTATATTTTAGAGGGAAGAAATTAGAAAATGCCTATTTTATTTGCGATTTTCCGTAAATTTTTAGATTTGGACGTGTTAAAGATTCGTCAGAATAGATTTGCAGCAAAGAGGAAACTCGCAGCGACCGAGCTTGTTTCTTTTTACGTGAAGTTTTCGTCTTTCTCCTTTTTTTTACCAAGAAAATCACCTTATTTTCACTACATATCTCACGCACAGATATACGTTTAAGGCATGCCCCATTTTTTTGAATTCTTCACAAAAAACGCGATTTAGTGTGTCGTAAGCAGAATTGATGTTAGTCTACCTCGTCTTCTCTTGATTGTTTCTTTTTTTGCAAACCCTAATGTTCTATTTGTTTTTTGTGCTGTAGATCATCTATAGCTGGGACCATTTACCACCAGGGTCTTTGTTAATTTCCGACGAAAAACTGTTAAAACCAAGTTTTTTTCCAGATTCTGTCTTTTCGTTCTTTTTTTCGCATTTATTGCCACATTCCTCTCCTATCTTTTATTTCCAGCTTCTAAACGGAGACCACACACTAGCGATGAGTGGTGTAACCCGTAATCATGCGGGAGTGTTCCGCTGCGCGTTGTCAAACAAGGCTGGATCTGCAGAGAAAACCTTCAACGTTCGAGTGATCCAGAAACCTGAACTTGAGGGCAGCGATGAGATCACAATTGTGAAGGTATGTCACAGCTTCCCCAGTTTTTTTTTTTGCATTTCCATACCTCAGAAATGCATTTTCAGGTCGACCTTACTCGGCCGGTCACCTTTGAATGCCCGATAAAAGACCCGATAGGAGTGGAGTTGTCGTGGTCTCGACATCAGTTACCTGTAACTGGCGACGTAGACAACCTGCAGGTAAAGATCTTTGGAATTTTTTTCCTCGATTCTTTAGGCCAAATTTGTACAAGTTTCAGATTCTGTCAGGTGGACGCCACCTTTTTATACCCTCAGCCCAAGTGAGTGATGAGGGAACGTTCACATGCACGGCAAAAAATCCAGCCGGAGAGACAACGAAGACTTACAAATTGCTTGTCCAAGGTTTCTTTGAAGGTATCCGTAGCAAAAAACAATGGCAAAAGTTTTGAGTTTTAGTCCCACCGACCATACTGAACGAAGGAGGCGAGTACACAGTAATAGAGAACAACTCACTGGTGCTACCCTGCGAAGTGGAAGGAAGTCCGAAGCCAGTCATTGTTTGGACGAAGGTTCGTCTTTCAAAAAAAAAACGCTTAAAAATGCGTATTTTCACGTAGCCTTTAGGATGGTCAACCAATTACTAAGCTGAAGTCGGTAAAAACCCTATCTGAAGGCCAGCAGTTCAAGATTAGTCATGCTGCAATGAGTAAGTTAACTATACAGGTTTTTGAAGTTATCGCATATATCACCTTCACTTGCAGGCCATCGTGGATCGTACGCTTGTCACGCCAAAAATGATGTCGGAAGTGCAGAAATTAACTTTGATGTCGATATTATAAGTATGTTGTTGGATTTCTTAAATACGGATATCTTTGCGTATTCATTCATTTCGGAATACAGTGGGTTTTGAGGTGGTATAGCGCTGAGGGATTTGTGACAGCAAATTGCTTGCTACGAGTAATGTTCATAGTCTTTTTTCGCTGAAATGAAAAGTTAGCCTTTACAGCTCGACCTGCGGTCCTACGTGGCATCAGAGATACTGTAGAGGTGTTCGAAGGAGGTGTGGCGCACTTCCGTTGTCCTATAGCAGAGAAGAACTTCAAAGGACATGTTACATGGTGAGCTTCAATGCTTTATCACTCTTCGATATGAGCCAAATTTCGATAACTGCCTCATTTTGGTTGCCTTTCGTTTGTCTAGCCATAGAGATTTTGGAGAAGGCGCTAAAATTTTTGCTGCTGTTAAGGAAGGAGGTGTATTTCTCATTATCAGATATACATTAGAGGACTGCAATTCGTATGTTTTAAGCTATGTTCAAAAATTGTAGATAAGAAAGAGGTCTTAATGAGGGGGAATCTGAAAGAGTTCAAAGTGTAGGACTCCAGAGACTTTCCTTAAAGTATAATACCGCCCATAATTATTGCAAAAGAAACTGTTCTGCTCGGAAAAACAGGTCTGAAGCGTCATACTCTAATAACTAAGAACAGTAAACGGCAATTTTGGCAATTTTGAAACAAATTCGGATACAAGAGTTCATGACGAATCCAACACTTAGCCTTTTTCCATATCTGGACGATTTTAAGATCCGATATGATAGGTTAATAAAAATGTTAACATGTGATTTCTTGCCAGAATCTTGCCTGAACTCATGAAGGGAGGGTGTCAAAACAAAACTTAATTTTGTGTTGTAACCTTATAGCATCCAAATGTAGCAACACATAATATCATTTGATTCAACTCCTAATTCTCTGCAAGCCAGTTGTTCAAAACTATAAAATAAAGTGAAATTTTGAAAAAAAAACTATGGTTACAACGAGTTGCGACGTTTTTTTCCCCTGCGAACGCATTTCTCTCGCAGTAATCATGAGTGATGTTGTATTTCGAAACTGTTACAAAACATAACTTTCTTTTGGAATTAGGAGCTACAAAAATTGCAAAGAATATTTCCTTATATATGTTCTGCTCCTTTCCGTTACTATGTTTTTCTTTTCACCTCTTGTGCACTGAACTCTAAGATGCTTGTTTCATCCAGAAACTTCCATCAATGTTTCTTGCATAAAAATAGGATAACGACGTCTTCTACATGCTAAAGTTTGATTCGATATAGTAACTGTGAGCGAATTTGATCGAAGGAAAAGGAGAAGTCGATGTTTTATTTGTGTTTCTTTTTTTTGTTTATAAGCTGACAGAACTGTTTTCGTTTCTTCTATGATGTAGCTGTTTTTTTATTCCGTTTCAGAATTGCTGTCCTGCAAGCTCTACGCTGCCAGTTGTGTATTCGGGTAGAGGGCACTAAGGCTAGATTACTATTAGAGAGTATAATCTCTTCAATAGATTTAAATTATTTAAAGGCAGCACCCACGG
>KN549311.1:45760-62233 GCA_000797555.1 Oesophagostomum dentatum | reverse complement strand
TTTTTAAATTTTTTTATAGTGAGCATCGGTTTATTCTGCAGAATTTCTCCTTTTCATACCGAATTCATTTTTAGATGTTGAAAATATTTCTGCGTTTTTGACTTACTTGTACATCGTACTGCTCGAGTTCCTTCATTATCTGCTCTGGATCGAGAACCATGTATTTCGTAGCTGAAATTGTGCACGACTTAAAAACTTAAACACATACTACCAATTGTTTTTGGCACTTATTTTTGGGGTAGACTATGTAACCTGGCAAGTTTAAAACCTCGTTTTTCCCTTCTACTTGTAAAGCAGCTGTACACCAGCAGATGCAGTTCAGTTGTGCATAACTTGTAGATCTTATTAAGAGTAATGTCTTCGCCTGATGTTGTGACATTTTTCATTTCGGCGCGATACGGCCTGCTATTAGCCGATAGACTAATGACGTCTTATGCAGGTGGCTGGTGATTTACGCGTAAATAATAAGAAACAACTCATTAACTGCATATTAAGAAGCGTTACAAATAAGTAGTAAACAGTTTTTCGTGATTTGCTCAGCAAACACTCCACTGCTGAAGCGAAAATTCTTGGTTTGAAGGATTTAGGCAAATTCTAAATGTGACATCAAGCTATAAAGATTGCAGGCTAAAACAAATTAATCAAGTCTGCTTCAGAATGTGCAGAAGTTCTGCTCAAAGTCGATTTGTTACCGAAGATGTCGGACTTCTACTATAATGTGGGAGGATTCCCAGTTCATCTAGTTTTCTTAATATTTTTACGACAGATAAGCTGTAGCAGGAGAAGTCTCAGATTAGTCAACCCTTTCTGCTCAACCATCCTTAAAGGCAGCATTCGCAGTCAGAACCGCTTCTCAGTTCTGGATCAAGAGCTCGAAGTGGATTTAAGTTTCAAAAATCTCGGCTCAAAAGTCGTTACTGACGGAGAAGATGGCTCCAAAACGTCGCACATACGTACTTGCGCGATTTCTGGACGAGTTGTCCATTTCGTCGCGTGCTTAGTGCTAGAACGCCATAACGCCTCCATAGCAAAAATGAGAGTTTCAGATTTTCGCTCATACTCGCTGGCTATAGCTCTCTAATTGAGGTGCAAAACGAAATGGATAACTCGCCCACAAAGTCGCGCAAGTACGCTCGACGACGTTTCTTCTGCAGCGATTTTCTCGTTCGATAACGACTTTTGAGCCGAAGTTTTTGAATTTCAACTCTTTTTTTGGGGTGCGAGACTATCCACCCTAACGAAAGCGGGGTCGGGCAGCATTTTCCACCAACTCGCCCAAATTTACTCTTAGAACTCAACGGAAATTCAAACGGGAATGTGGACGAGTTAGTAGCCGCGTTTGAACGGGCCAGTAGCAGAACCCACGGCCGGGGTGGATAGTCTCGCACTCCTTTTCTGAATCCTTTATCGCGCAAATGCTATGCGTGCATCAATCAAAATTGTTTGCCACCAAGGGAGGCCCATAAAAGTTGAAAAGCAAAAAAATATTGGGCCTGTTCGATGATGCGGATATCTGCGCGTAAAAATGAAAAGGTTTTGCTTGCTATCCACATGGAATTTGGTTGTGACGGTGGGCCTTTAACCCTTTCGCGACAATGCAGCTCAACGTTAGTCGTACCTTACTCTCAGATTTTGGTATTCGTACTGATTTTATAAAGTTATGAAAGCGAATCATAATACCGACATTATATGTGAAAATGGCAAACTGTTACCTTCCTACTCATGCGAATTAAAAGTGGAATAAAGCGACAAGGAAGCAGATCTACATGAAAATACTGTTTCGCTGCATTTCATCAAGATAAAGTTTTCCAAAATATTGGTTTTTTTCAAAATTTCCAGATTATAAAGTGATGTTCTTTATTTAGAAAGCCCCTTCGTTACAGGAGAATATTACACCTCGAGATCTTTTCATAATTTTCCTTGCAAAAGGATTTGCGCTTCTTTCAATTGTGTTACTAGTGAAAGGCTTCAAGAAACGTATAGAAGCTTTATGAGTAATGCATATTGCAAAAAGTTTTAGAAATATCAGAAAATTACTCCAAAATGACCTGCCTGGACAATACGGTAGTTTAAGAAGTACTTATACGACATATGCTGTGACAGGGTGAAGTTTTATTATCTAAGGAGCTTTCCGTCTCTTACTGGACCTAATTATCTGAGCCTGTTTTGTATGCATAAGGTTTTAAAAGTGTGCAGGGCCACGGATGACCCGAGCCAGGCTGTTTCGGAATACGGCCTCTATCGGATAAATAGAAATTCAAACTGGCACTTTTTTCAAATGAAGCCCCTACGGTTCAGGGGCAGCATGGGCGAAAAAGTAATCGTTTTATAAACAAAAGCTGAGGAAACGGAAGGAAACCCTTCTTCAGAAATCATCGTTTTTTTTTCTGAAAGCCGTAACTCGTAAATCGTATGGTGCACGGTAGAATATTGCGTGGTTATAGTTGCGCCACACGGTGGTGCATCATATCCGAATATGCTCCACATTCTCCATTTTTGTGAATTGGAAGTAATGTCAAACAAGTTTTTGACGTCACAACTCTGTTTAGACAACAACTAGTTTCTTTTTACTTCAGATATTTTCTTTTATTGTCACCATCCTAGAATATTAATGGTTTCTTTCATTGTTGCACCACCAAGTTCGCAAACTTTTCTGCCAAATTACCCTTAAGCTGCAGCGTGTCGTACTTTCGCTTGGAGGCTGAGAAGACTACGTACTACCAATTTCAATTACCTATATACCGAGCAGCATTTTACATGCATTACCTCGTAATTTGATGGTGTGATTAAGGGAATAATGACCTGATATCGCTTCCAGTGAGACTACGGCGATAACGAGAGCGTAGACAGCATTGTTACCCAAAGTAGACCACATCTATTCGCTGATGTAATGAGTGCCAGCAGTCCGAAGCAGTGACCTTTCAAGAAAATGGTGTTAATCAAGTGTAGTGCAAGAGATTGCACCCCAGAGGGGAATAACAATAGCGAAAATGACGAAGCTGGAAGAAGTGAAATTTACAGCATCACTGCGGATAATTTCCCTGGAGAAGCACACTTAGCTTAGAAAATCACATCAATTTCTTGAAAGAGAGAATGTCATTTCCTTTCCCGTGTTGAGCACATGTCAGGAAATAGACATTGGCATCATTAGTAGTTTAGATGCACAGTTTCAAATACTGTGAGGTAGCAGAAATCGGACGTAAAGATGGAGAGTAAAGTATTGCGGTTGATCTGGACAATAGCATTTTTTATTCTGCTTCTAGGCAAGGGAATATACAGTAGTAGTTTGGGGGAGGAGCTAAGGTAAGCTTACATCTTGTTTTGAAACCCCTTTGATGAAGAAATAATTGAAGTGAATTGCAGGAAACTTTTCATCTTATTTTGTCAGTTTGTGGAAAATTTTTAAGAACCACTTATTTTCTGAAAGTATCGTTCTCCTTTATACTTCAAATCAATAGTAAGTATTATATAGTTGTTACAAGTTTCTTGGACTGAAAGATTTGTGATTTACAAAAAAAAGTATTTTCTGCCTGGGAGCGGTATGCATTTAGTTCTTGGCTTAACCTTACGTTTATCGGAGATATAGCGAATACATGTGGACAACAAAAATAAGACAAAGGTAATGCAGTAGCGCTAAACAAATCCTGGGAGGAATTTTAGTGTAGCACTTTAAAAATCAGTTTTTTCAGGGACAGTAATGTTTGGACTTTCTAAATCTATGCATAGGGAAAACTTGCACCTGGTCGTAATCTGGTGTCACATTCTTAACTGAATGTCATGAAATCTTAGCGGGAGAGGTGGTCTGACGCTGTACAGACACATAAATTTTTAAGCAATTCTAGAAGGTCTCCTTGCTCAGAAATTCGAAATTCTGAAGTTACCGCCTCTATATTTATAAATTCATAGTTTATTAATCGTGTATCAGTCAGAGCGTCAAGCAAAAATACTATGTGACGAAACATACTATAGATAAGGTCTTCATCTTGCACTTTTCTGCAGAATAAAGTTGCTCATGATTCAGTCAATCGAATTTAGTATAGGCAATTTTGCACGAACAGTAACTAACAACGTTAAGTCTAAAAAGTTCATTTTTTAAAAAGGGCGCGAGCGGTTTTGTTCAGCTCTTGAGATGCCCTTTCAAGCAGACCTCTGCTTGATATCTGAACGATAACTGCGGATAACTTTAGCCGGTCTGTCCGTCACACACTACAGTTGTACGATAAGTTCGCCAATACATGGTGATTCAAATAAATAAATAAATAAATAAATGCTATGATGCAGCCGGCGGTAGTAACTATCGTACAGTTATTTCCTGTCCATTTTTGAAGTAATCACAAGGACGATAGCTCTAGTCACTGGAACAAGAAATGGCATTTGAAACGAGTCAAAACGGTTCTATGGAACGGAAAAGATTATGCTAGCGGTATATTACAGCGCTAATGGCAGCTAAAGACGACGTTGGAAAATGGATCTAAGCTTCTCATGCTGTGATCTAAATAACTTCACGAGTTCCGTGTTTGCAGCTCGCTCAGATTAAGGGCTTGCAAGAATATACGGCATTTACCTGCATTAATAATTTTGGCATTATTGATCGCCGTTTATTAATCCAAAAGGAAGGGATTTCTTTTTCAGTGACCTGGTCGTGATACTATGCATCCTTCACGTTCCTCTGCTCGTTTTGCTCGTGTCAACGTAAGAAAAGTTCCTATCAGCAGACACATTAGCTCAGCGAGATATTGAAATGATGGTTCGAAGAACGGGAAGAAGAACAGAGGAGACTTAACTGCTAAACATCCATTGAGTTAACTAGGACTGCTATAATTAGAGAGTCGACGCATACTTGTACACATGCACATGTCGACGACTAAACAATAGGACAAGAAGCCTACAAGCTTTGCTGTTTTTGTTTCTTCAAAGTCTTTTTTGCACAACTATGGCTCAGCTTAATAAGTACTTTATTTATGGTTGTATTAGTATAAGAACAAGCCTGAAACCCGAGCAAATGGACGGTTTTTTGGCTGATAGTTGGGGAAAATTATTGGCATACACGAACACAAAGGAAGTGAGTGACTTCTCAAAGAACTTCATCTCTAGAAGCCTTACAATTCTAGCTGCTGAAGATCTACTGAAAAGTCTTCAGATTAGCATTAGTTATCTCTTATGCTAGGTTTTCTATTAATTTTGCACTTCTAGGTCACGCGGCTAAGCCTTACAAGTTAATAATTTAATTTATATGTTAATGTTTAAGGCAGAGCAGATTAGTTCGAAGCAGAACGAGAAGCTGAAAGGCGTGCGCTTTTAGTAGTGCCCATTTCAGCGCTTCATATTGGACTTACCTATCCCTGAAAGCGAATTGAATCAATGCATATCAAGACTATTGCCATGTTTATCATGTGCCTATGACATGGAAGCTACTTCGATATGCATCGAATCATTTCATTTCCAAGAGTAAATATATTGGATACGCAGCTCGCTGTAGCGTTTTATAGCGAGATATACCAGAAAAAAGGGAAGCTAGTGTTAGCCAGAATTTCTCGAAAATATTTCGGAGCTAACTTGAGGAAGTGCTCGGTGTCTAGTAGTGCCAGAGCGCCAGATTTGGCTAAGCTAACCTAAGTTGGCTCGAAAAACACAGCTCGAACTTTTGGAACTATGTCTAGAATAACACATATTAGTCGAGACAGTTAAAAAGAATCCTGGAATCTATCCCAGAGACTATAATTGACTTCCTTATTTACATATACCTTGTCCTGAGAATTTGACATAATACGAATAAGAAATCAAACATTTCAGTTATACCACGTATCATCGAAAGTCAGAAAAGGGAACTGGTGAAGAGCGGAGAACTGGCGACTATGTGGTGAGTGACTTTTTCAGGTGACTGCAAAGGCTTATCCTTAATTTGTTGCCTAGGGGTGGTAATGAGTAGCCATTCAAAACCCGCCCTCGACCACGTATAATTGCAGGTGCGAGGCAGTCGGAGTACCAGTACCGACAATAACCTGGATGAGAGATGATCAAGTACTCACTAACAGTAAGCACTTTTTTCTTCAAGAACCTACGCTTGAGCTACACTTCATGTATAACCCTCTCTCACAATTAAGTAGATATTGTGAAGTATTGTAAACGTCATATCGACGTTGTCCTCGTCCCCTAGATATTATGTCCTAGACGTAAAAGAAAATGTGACGATTCCAAAACGCGTAGTGAAATTAGAGAAGCTGGAGTGAGAAGCCTTTAGGTTCTTCAGGTTTTTCTTCCTATGGATTCCCCTTTGCAGAGGCTGCTTATGCACTTGGCTTGGCAAATGTCATTCATATAATTCATTTTTTTAAAAATATTCTTTGCTGAAAACGTCGAAATCCGAGATACCATAAGATATGTAGATTTCCTGAATATTTTATTACATTTCCCAGTAGATGAAGGTGTTCCAAGTTACAATGATGCAGCAAAGTCTACGTGTGTCTAAATGTTTCAGCGCCTTCATGATTTTACTGCAGTAACAGTAGTTACGTAAGCTCACTGCAGTTTTGAATTCCGCAGACCAGCTTTAGATGCAGCCTTTAGATGAACCGTAAATATATTTCTTTAAAAATCTGATCATTTATTAATTTTCCAAAGATTCAGGCTAAAATATCTATGCAGGAGCGGAGCAGGCTTCAGCAAGCCAGACAAGTCTTAGGCAATGTGGTTTTCTAGAAAAGTTCATTTGCGACTGCAGTTTTTTAGAATTTCCACTTATGATCAGTCTAAACCGGAAGTAAGGCTTTAGGGTTTTTACTTGGAATGGTAAAGGATTGAACTAAATAAAGTATATCAGGAGCTAAACATGCGATAATTGCATATTATGAGGAAAGCAGATCAGCTAGAACGTGAAATTTGTGCTACAGTACGCCAAGCTAGAATGAAAACGGGATGTAGGTGGTTTGCTATTTTTATTCTATATACAATCTGCTGGGTGCTCAGTTGATGGCCTGGATCTTATATGGCTTATTTCAGCTTAAATTTTGCCATCGTGATCTGAAGCATCATAGTAGGGAAAAGCTCGTCTGAAGTCAAAAGCAGCACACGCTGAACGACTTCTTTTCTTGATGGATTCTGAAAAAGCGTCTGAAAAAGGGATTAGGGTTCAAAAATCGCCGCTCAAAATTAAGTTGTTTCTGACAGAAGAAATGGCTTCAGAAGAAAAGTTGCACGTATATGCGCGATCTCGCGGACGAGTTGTTCATGTCGTCGCGCTTTGGCGAAGCGCTATAACGTTTGTACATAACCGGAATCGTAGAATACCTCCGTCTTCATACTGGAGGCGGTAGGGGCTTGACCGGCAGGCGATTGTCGGAGTGAACAACTCGTCCGCGAAATCGCGCAGGTACGCACGATGTATCTTGTGGAGCGATGTTCCTCATCAGGAATGATTTTCGGGTCCTTACTAATTTTTTTTGGTTCTAGGTGTGGATGACTCCTTTAAATGGTTTTGTGTTTCTGCAGTAATTAACAAATGTTAAAGGCTCTAGCTTCGCTATTTCTATATTCCCGCGTTATTAGGTTGGCAACTAAGTTCTTAAGCATTATGCGAAAAAATTGGTTATTTCCTAATAAGTTGAATATTAATATTGATCGGAGCCAGTGAACAACTCACATGTTGTTTAAAACTACAGAATGCCTTCGTCGTTTGAGAATTTTACTCTTTTCTGTACCTATCTTTTTAATAAAGTTTTACTCTCGGAAAAAGAGCGATCCGAATTCAGAACCTGCAAATTTGGCGGAACCTATGCATTCCAAAAGGCCACGAATTTCTAATTTAAAGAGGTTCTTATGCCCCCTAATCTTATTCTACAAACACGGTAAAAAAAGATAACTTTGCGTCGATTGCACAATTTTTAATAGGATGAGAACTAAATGTGGACCCTTTGAAGCGCATGTGTAAAAAGTCATTTTTCCACGGCTTTGCCTAGAAACCTGCTCCGGAAAAGTTCTACTATGTTCATCGCATGCAGTTACATGGTCTGTCCCTGCCACATAAAAGACAACCTCCAAAGTGGCACTCGTCCGAAAGTATTTAAAAAAATAGATATCTCAAAAAAGCTTAAGAACTTAGTTGCCATACTAATACAAGTTGTGTTCACATGTCAAGAAGTAGTCAAAAATTGAAGCCTCAGTCCCATAAAGGAAAAGCTGAGATACGAAATAAGTAGTGGTGCTGGGACAGGACAAGACCCCAACATCAGCTAACGAAAATCGCCCTATCCCACAACGGTTACTGAAATCAGCTGCGACTAGTTAGTTAATCTCAGTTAATCGACAGTTAATCTCAGGGTAAGAAATTGTCGTCACTGGTAATCACACCAAATTAATTGAAGTTAACGTTTTGCCATGTAAGTTCCTACATCTCCCGGAGAAGCTTTTGAGTAACCTAACCAAGAGGGTAAAGACCAAAACAATAGGTTCAGTTTGTCTATCTAGATGGAAACTAAAATGGAGAAATACGACAGTAGCAGCAGTGACGCCAACAGGAAATTGATATTTTACTACACAAGGAGGCTAGATATCCTTTCATGAACATAGTAGATACATGCACTGATATAGATAAAAATATATAACATTCAGATTTCTATCGCGTAGAAATCCAACATGAAAAGGTAATAGTATATCTCACTGTATAATTTGTTGAACTGTAACACTTTTCATCTTAAATACTTGAAATACTTGATTTATTTAAATTAAAACTGAAAAAATTGTTTTGTACCAAATGACGCTCTCATCAACCGTAACATTATTGTTCAAATATATTTTAATGACTTTGGTTGTAGTGTAATTAGTAATTTATTAGCGGTTATAGTGATTATATCATGAGGTTTCCTCTCTGTCGCCAATTGTGCCAAAGTGCCAATAGTGCTTGAGAATCTACGTTTTTGCGAAGATTTCTAAACACTAGTCTGCCTATAAGTCGCTCATTCGAAACTCGTGAGAACTCGAAATCCATTCTGAACGTGTATGTTGCCTTCGAACGCAGCACCTACGGAGCAGTTGAGTTTTGGTCTCCTACTAGTAGTTTGGTGGGAAAGTACGCACATACTATCTTTAGCATTCACCGAGCAAGGGTCCATGATCTCATTCCCTAAGTTGTACGAGCCTTAGGAGGATGGACGAGTTAATGTCGCGCTGAAGTTCAGTCTAATGTAGAACGTTTCGTTCACAGTCTTTTCTTTATCTCACTCTTTTGTCATTTATTGTCCTGAAAAGAAGTGATGGCGAATACCACTGCAGGTACAACGAAGTAATCAGAAAAATCCGAAGCTGAGCAGAGATAAAGGCGAACTGAGGACAGCAGACGAAACATCCAAGACAAGTCCTTCATTTTCCCAAAACCTGTATAACTTATACATTGTCACATTAGGCGCTTCTTCGCGGCTATAAACTTTCGCACGTTTTTGTTTTGGTTTTACACCACTTTTACTGAATCTGCCTAAACTTCGCAAAATTCAGAAATCTCATTTTCTCCGTGAGCCCTACCTATAACTCAGTCAAGATATTATCAGTGCTGTATGCTTTCAGCCGCCCTTGATGATCGAGGTAATACACACCGCAAATCGCTACTCTTTGACAATGTATCTGTTGATGACGCTGGCGTCTACACTTGCAAGGCGGAGAACTGGGCTGGAGCCACATCGAAGGACTTTGATCTCGTTGTAATCAGTAAGTTGGTCCTTGTTTTCATTTTGGTATAGATACATTAAGCAGGCTATAATCACTCGAAAATAACGACGACGGGAACGGTAAACAACTGAAATAAATTTGAATTTACAGTATGAAAACGAAGAGCGTTGTAGTAATGTCGACTGTGCATACAGTAGTTAGCTTCTTTCGTCATAATGTGAGATGAAGAATTCCACCTGCCAGAAGTTTTCCTGCATCAGCGCATATTTTTAAACCGAAATTAGCTTAAACAGTGATATTTTCAGGCATGCGAAGGAAGCATAGGAAACATACTTTTTTCTTTTCGATTTTTCTCAAAAAAAACTTTACATTTCCTTCCTGCTAGACTAGATCTAATATACGTAGCTGAAGATGGTGTTAGAAATGCGACCACGTTTAGAAGCTGGCGACAATTTCAGATTTTTTTTGAAAAATGCATGGACAACTGTCAAAAATCGAAAAGAAAAAACTAGTAAACTTTTATCCGCCATTTTATATGAGGGCCTTTCTCAGTTTTAGTTAAGTTAGGAAATCGTAATAAAAATAGGAGCGCCCTTGATTTTACGTGCATTGAAACAGACAACTGTAAGTTTTCGATCGAGGATTTCTATGCAAGCTTCATTAGGTTACTTCATGCAGTGTTTCCTTCCCTATAACATGCTGAACTTACTCACCGCTGCTATTCATCAGTTGCTCCAGTAACTCGGAAGCAAAGAAAATGACGAGATTTGCGAAACATCCTCTTCAATCATCCTCATTAGTCACAGAGAATGAGTTAAGAGAAAAACTGCATAGCCTTGTTTTGATGGAACTACCTAAAGTTCAAAAGAAAATCCGAGCAAAATTTTGTCGGACATGAGTGGAAATTATTTAGAATAATAAGTGTTGTCTTCCTAAGGAGTGATTTATAGAAAGGCGCAAGATGAGAGAATAAAAATCCTCTTGCTTTACTAGTTTCCACGTTTCCGTTAAAATTAAACCCGTAGAATGGTAATGGCCGAGTAATTGCTGGAAAAGCAGAGTTCTAGGATGATTTCTAATAAATTCTTGGCGAAATGAGGTTGTGGCGTGGAGGAGGTCTATGAATAAGGTATAAATTTTTTGCTCATCGCCCACCTTCGCTTTTAGTATGCTGCACAAGAAAAAAAACGCTATTTCTGCCCTTCTGGAGATGTTCAAACTGTAAAACTGCCTAGATCTTTCAGAAACTGCAGTATAATTTTTTTACAGTGAGTTTCACTGCTTTCAGAATTGTGGTATAATGTTTACTCTAGTCAAATCATAATTTTCCGTTATATATGAAAATAGGAGAAAGGGCAGAATGTTCAGCTTTTCGAGGCCAATTCTAAGTTTTTGTTTTCTAAAAGAAGATCTCTTGGGCTAAAGAAGGTGAAAAAGGGGGTTTTTAACAATACATCACTGCCTTTTTCCCTCACAAAAATGGCTTCGGTTACAATATAGTAGCTTACAACTTTATAAATGAATAATTTAATGAAGATACACAGTAACTTCTTTTTCGACTTTCCTAAAAATGTTTTAAAAAAAGTATGTAGTACTTTCCATGGCATGCAGAACAGGTAGGCCTCAACGCCTCAAATTTAGGTTAGCACACTAAGTGACTAGTGTCTATATCGTTGATCTTGGATTTTCGAACAGCTTTGGGAAAATGCGTATTGTTACACAGGAGAAATTATGAACTATTTGAAGACTTTTTAAACCAGCTCAGTTCAAACAACTGTTCAGTAATTTTACTGGTTGTTTACATACGCCAAAGAAATAATTTGTCTTTTGTATCGAACGAATAATTTTTTTCAGTGATTTGATTTATAGAATAAACAGGCACATTGAGAACACAAACTATCAAATAATTAGATCTTTCGTATTTTCGCAAAATGTGTTCGCCCTAGATTCGGATCGCTGAATTTGAGGAGTTTCCCTCACAGCTTCTAAATATTTTTTGTAAATTCTCTAAGATTCGACAGGCAGAAAGATATCAATTAGTCGACGCATTTTCAACAGTAAAAATATGTGATAGTACTGAAAGTGCACCCGGAGATATGAGAAGGTAATTTTTAACAATTGAAAAGATGAATATACAAAATTAATGTGAAAAATAGTAGAAAATGTCCCAAACTACATAATATTAAGCCCCGAGGGAACACTAAAGGGAGCAGTAACAGTTTTCGCGACCGCAGGTATTCCATCTCTGTCAGCGTTTCTATTAAGTCGTTGCAAAAGTTTTTGGGAAAGAAAAACGTTTGCTTTTTCCTGATAATGTGGCCTTTTCCTGGTCTTCCTTTTATGTGATAGATATGCTGTGAATCCTTGTCATTTTATTCCAGTTGCTAGACCCATACTCCTTGGATTCCTATAAAATCGGTAATTCTGGATATGCACCAAACGCAAATCTCACTTGTAAAAATTTTATACACACAAGAGCTTTGGGAGCGAAAGAGATAGTAAATCATGTAATAGAGGAAGAATAGCGGATCTGATGCATTGTCCTCTCCATCCCCTCTTTCCAGCTTTTCTAGAGACAATTTCCAGGAGTAAAAATGGCTTGGTTGACCACTGAGTGGGATTTGAATATTATTTCTTTAGCTGCTAGCAGTTCTCTCTGTCATGCGAGTCATCATGTTCTAGCTCTACCTCACTACTTTTTCAGGCCACCATGGGCCTTCTCTGCAAAATTGAAGAGTCTTAGAAAACTGAACTTTAATTTGACTCTACATGGGTGCTCGAAATTGAGCATAGGTAAAATATTTTCGTTTTTTTTTCGTGGCATTCTTGGTTACTGGTAGTCGGCGAACTACCTTTCCTTTCCCCTTACAAAGAACGCACCTCACCTTAATCCGAGAAGTAGCGCACTAATCCCTCAGATAGACCGGGGATGACTCATCTCCCAATGCCAGGTTCTCCAAAAATAAATTACGCAGCAGAAGAATTCCAGAATAGAGAGTATCCATTTTGTTACAGCATCTTTAACTTTACACGGAAGAGAGAGCTAAACGCTACTTTAATTTGACTGCAATAGCTCAGTAGCACATACCTTGAGAATTATCGAAAAGTTCATTTTCTTCACAGTACACGAATCAAGCATTTTCTTCCGTCGCAAGCTAAAAAATCATGGAAATCTGGATTTCCAAGACATTCCCGTCTTTGTATAAGCTAGATTGTTGCTCTCAGAAAATCAAGTTAGTGATTTGATATCTCGCCTCCTGAAGCGGAAAAAGATTGGCAGCCGAGGAGTCCGAAAAAAAATTACACCCAAACTGTCTTCATTTGTAACTTTTGTAGATGGAAAAAGGTGGTCTATACTTCCTTGCAAATGAAGTGGAGATTTTAAGAATAATAGCTATAGTTACGCGTTCCGTTTAATTTTCGAAATTAAGGAGTAGTAAAGTTTCGAAAAAATAACTTTGGGTATCCAAAGACTTTTGCAACGACTTAATATATTATATTTAATAACTCGGGTCAGACAAAGATTGAATCCTTAAGGGCACAGTTCCACCTCGTAATTCTATTTGAGGTAAAGAAAGATATATTCGAGGCAGTCCGAACTAGACGAATGCGGAAATATCCGCATCAAAACACAAAGTTTCCAAAAAAATTTTTTGACCCTTGATTGGCTACTAAATGTGAGAAATTTTGACAGAAGGCGGAAGCTCTTATCGGCTCCATATCAGCCAGCATGTTATTAGACATATTTTTTGGAGTAAACGATGAAACAGAGAGTTGTATATAGGAGTGTTAGGAGTGTTTAACAAGTTCAGGTGCCCTGTTTAACAGGTGTCAGCATGGTGAACTTGGTAGAATTTGCGCTAACACGCTAATTATCCTATTTGACGGTAACCTGAAATTTGTCCGAATGTGAGAAAGATGTGAGAAATTCCACAGCTTTTAAATTCTTAACTGCTTGGAAAACACGGTTTCGGGTAGCTAAAGTTTGCGAAATCTACCCATATCAAAATCTCGGCAAAGATTTACATATGGGTCAAGACAGTACCCGCATTTAGAAAGCTTCCTGAGTTATCGATGGATTCCGAAAGAATTACTCAAAAAAATTGTTCGAGGTTCAAATTTCCTGGGTCAAAAATCATTTCTAACCGAGAAAATCGCTCCAGAGGGCTAGCTCACGATTTTGCGGGCGAGTTGTCCGTTTAGTTTTGTGCACGAGTTGAAGCGTTATGGTCACAGGATATGTATGAATTTGCAAGGCTCTTCCATATTTCCTCGCTTAAGGCAGTAGGCGACTCCAGCAGAAAGAACGCAACGAATTAAAGAAAAAACTCGTCCGCGCAATCGCGGAGGAGTCTTCCGGAGCGATTTTCTCGGTCAGGAACGATTTTTGATGCGAGAGTTCTGAATCTCAACGCATTTTTAAAGTTCTTCTTTCAGAATCCATCAAGAACTCTGAAAGCGCTTTGAGCTTGGGTGCTGCCTTTAAATAATCTACAGCTAGCAATCTCATAAGAAAATTTGTATTGTCAATATCTTTGAAACAGTTCAAAAAATTTGTTTCAAACATCTCAGTGGTTTAAGTAAGTGGTTGTTTATACTATGACGGATCCGTCGTCCATCCGATGCACCTAGTGTTGAAAGATAGGGCAACGACGGATGTGCGCCACGCCGTAATGGACGGAGAGAAGAGACAGCAGTGAATTAGTGATATGTGGGAGATGTTCTGAAAAACTCGTCGATAATCACTCACTATCAAAAACGTGATATGTTAAAACCATGCGATAGTCAAGTGGATCCGTCGAACTATAAATAGCTCTTAAGAAGGCGTGGCTCCCACTTTTATTGATGCATATGCCATTTACTAGCTCCTGCACGGAAGGTACTTATAAAAACATGGAGGTTCTTCTAAAGCTTCATCAGCCAGTTGAATACAGTTCTTTCTTTATATATTAAACTAGATTTGACGTTGTATTTATAAGTTTCTTCAGAAATGCGGGAATGTAAAAGACGTATGGAAAGACGGTGGGCATAGTCTCAAATCTAAATTGATTTCAGTTCTTAAAATCCTAGGTCTGATTAAACATAAGTAGCATCAGCTGATTAAACTTGAAAGACGAAAGCTTCTCTAGATTTCGCGAATCATACCTAAACAGTTAGCTATGAGTAGAAAATCGCGAAATGTGCCCGTTCGGGAAGATGTGATAACTGCAAGAACCCGCCCATGTAGAGGAAGCTGGAAACATCACATCACTGAACCATAGCCAGCGTTTCGATTTAGATTTTGACATCTGATATCCATGATGCTAGAAGCAACTTGCTAATATTCGCACGCTGGTAATTCGGTTTTCTGACGGAATGGTGTCCGTAAAATGGTGAGACTGCATGAATGGCAGGGTAGACGTTCCGGGTATATTTAAGCAAGGGAAAACTTCCTGAAAACGAACTGTTTAAAGCTCAAAGAAAAGCTTTTTCGGACATATAATGACCTTCAGTTCTCACGCGACAAGCTTTTTCCATGCTGAGAAGAGCGAGTTATCTGGTACTACCACCCATCGCTCGGTATTTTGTCTAATTTCTAATTTTTTAAAACTTATTCAGTACTTGCCTGAAGGGCGCTGGACAAAAAATATGCACAAAAATGTATATCAGGTGGAAGTGACGAATAGGCGAGGTGAAAGAGAGGAACAAATAATGACGTAGAGTAAACGAAAAAGAACCAAAAAAACGATGTTAGGGATTAGAAATATGCTCAGATTGAATTTTTTGTTGAAATAGAGTAGATTAAGATGCATATTACAGGCATTATTCTATGGAATTTTTTTTGGCTATTAAGTAGAAGCATTAATGTTCGCACTGACGAGCAACAGTGTCCTCATTCAGATAAGACCATAACAGCTTAGTCATAAGTTCGACAAATTTATCCAGTGAATTAAACAGAAATTTCCTAGAGTGGCTAGTTTCGAGTTTTATATTTTACAAGTCATTTTCCTGCTTATTCGAATATTCGAGAAAGAAGTCGAGTAAGCCACTGAGGTTTGATTATACAACACATAGTTCTTCTCTGCTATGGCTGTTCATTTAGATCACTCTGTTAGAAAGTATCTTTCGACTCGTTAATTCTTTCATATCATTAAGTTAGCTCGTTGTAATCACGAAGTACATCTAAGACCCATCTGTAGACAATAGGTATTTCTTGTAAATAGTAAGGCTAAATGAATGGAGCAAAGGTTTGAGCTAGAGAAATTTGCTAGCAAGGATCTTCTGAGTCTTGTTGAGTCGAGTTGAGTCAAGTCTTGTCACGATCAGTTCGCAAGCTTGAAACAGAAAGATTTACGAAAGATGCGGGTCAATCTCAGTAGTATTTGAAAGCCGTGGACTATAGCTACAAGAAATTAGTTTCACTCCGTAAAACATTGCACAGCTTTAGGAATATTTAATTTTAAAAAGAGATTTTGAAATGCCTGAAATTGAATTTTCAGTATCTCTCGCATTTTTGATCGCATTTTAGTGCTATATGTGGTACACACAAAGTAGAGAACTTGCGAACATGATAACATCTAGAATTTGGATCATTCATTTCTTGACAAAAAATGTGATCTACGTTCTGAACAAGTTTTGTTGTTGGATTTGAAGTCACAGCACAGTCATATTAATAGAATAAGAGGCAAGCTGCAGATCCTCCGGTAGAGCTGTCCAGTAGCTTTCAAATTATTTAAAAGTTTCGGCTTGTTGGGAGACATAAAGAAAGCTGGAGAGATTTATGCTTCATATGACTGTTCAGCGCGAACAACATTACCACAGATGCAGTGCCCCCCC
>KN549311.1:18701-31476 GCA_000797555.1 Oesophagostomum dentatum | reverse complement strand
CGGTATTTTCAATAAAATTAAATAAAAATAATTCCTTCATAAGTACATTAATATGGGGTGAATTGGCAGTTGTAACAAAATTAGACTTATTTCTTGCTATCCTCTCTCCACCGAGAAGAGATGAGGCTCTAAAACCAAAAGATCTTAGATACCAGCGCAATGATTGTGGAAACGTATTTACATGGTAACTGCTAGAGAAGAAGTACAAGAACAGAATGGTGAGGGAGCTTTGATAACTAGATTGTCCATAGCTGAGAACTTCCAAACTGAAGCTAGGTTAAACCGCAATACCGCTCTCACTCCACATATCGCTTTCATCCGTTATGCATGACCTCATAGCTTTGGATAGATTTCTGAATATTCTATGTGTTTTGCGTCTGCGATTACGTGATTTGTGGACATACTAGTTCACTACACTTTGATTGACAGCGTCTACTCTGCAATGACAATTTCTGCTAAGGCGGGATTAACTGCTACTACAGCAGGGCCTTTTTTAAAACCATACCTCTTTTTTTAATAAAGTACGATAGGTTTGGAGAAATCTGCTGCTGTCCTTAGCTAGCAACAGGATTATGTCATAGTTACTGCAGCCTGGGGGTTTGCTCGAGTTCTGCAACAAAAATAGAACAATTGGAGTCAAGTGCAAGAAGAACAAGGCTAGCGACTAAATTACATCAAAAACAATGAACCATTTCAGCGGACAATTTATAGTACTAATGGAGAGGTAATGGATCTAACATTTATAGACGGTCAGCGATGAGCACCTATCATCTCTATAAATGGCTTGTCAATTTTAAGATGCACTCTCCTATTACGCAGCTTGAAAATTAGTACATTCGCAAAGTACTGTCGATTCGTCACTTCTTTTCGCCAAAACCTATGAAGGTCTTTGGAGGCAACCGAACTGGTCGGCACAAAAGAATGATTAACATGCTAAGTCTCATGCTAAGTCATTAAAACGGAACAGAATACCAACCTCGCATACTTAACACTACCGAAAAATGCCACACGTTTTTTTTCTAGATGTATGGAATGGGGAATAACCATTTAATCCATTGTTCCAATCAAGACCGTTTTTAAGGTGATAAAAATATGGCCGAAATCGGCTGCAAACATACAAGGGAAATTTTGTATTAACGCCAGTTTGGTGTTAGTAACCCTTATCTAACCGGATCTGATCGCCATTCTCAGTGAAGAACTCCATTTTTGAGCAAAACCAGCAGCGTAGAGAACATGAACAGCGGTCGCGCACACCCAGAACGTCTGCTTAAGCACTACGCCATGTGAATACCTCTTCCACATTACATTCACAACCTATATCATTCCACTACTACTGGCATATCATTGAAGAGAACTGGTGCTAATGACTTTACAGACAGCCAAGTACCAGCCTACTTTCATACTCTTGTAACTGGTTAAACGAATTCTAGCTCAAAATTCGAGATCCTCGCTAATCAGCGCCAATGCGGACCCGAACCAGTTACTGTTACCTTAGGGAGCAAGACTGAGCCGTCCACTGCTCCGTGCGCCATTCGTGAGCACTCGCCATTTCCGTATACAAGTTTCTTCACTTATGAACAAGGGCAGTAAATCGGGCTCTTATTAGGAGCCAAAGTATTCTTCATTTCTACCTGAACCTAATTTCAGCGGAATTTGCTTCTGAAGAGATTTGCTCATTCGTTTTAAGGCTGTACTTTTTTCCTTGCCAAGTAAGACTGACTACGTTATATTACATGGTCCGAATTTATAGGTGTTTATTAATCCCTGAAAATCAATATCAGAGTTTTCCAGTTTTTTTTTCATTATGCAATTTAACATTGACCACTAATTTATTACCACTTATACATCTGCAATAGGGTTACCTTATTTGCTGATGTTTTTAAATACTTCTGAGATCACTTCCATAGACGCATAAAACCCTAGAGTAACAGCGAAACCATTATCGATAAACCCTGCGGTGTTACCACTGACTTTCGCTTGTATTTTTGTTCCTGGAATAGCCAAACCTCGAATTTTCTTTACAGATTATGTGTCTTCGAAGAATATGCAACATTTTAGACTTTATCGCAAAAGGGTTATATGAAAGTTTAGGAAAGTAAGCAAATCAGATAAAACTTTTTAAATCAGCAGTGAATGAATCCAGCCCAATGGCTGAAGAAAGTGATGCCAAATCTGCTGAACGGTTATATCGATCCAGAGATGTGTGGAGATTATATTCGGTAGTGCTCGGACGTGACCTACTCTCCTTTTCGCGGACTAAGATCAGCGAGGTGGGCAGGGCCAGGCAAAATACGGAGCGCCGCATGTGTCTAAATAACTTGAAAATGAATGAAAAGTTTCGTATACAGATGAACTCCTCAATATTAGGCTGTTCCCGCTGCCTGAGCAAATTGGAAACTTGTGTTGTTTCGATAAGTGTCTGGTCCCGCCCCCCTCACTGGTCTTAGTCTGCGAGAAAGGCTATATGGCATCTAACGCCTAGTAACCTCATTTCTCTGTTGACCTGGCCACTAACCGCTCTGAAGCGATGACAACTAACAAGCTTGGTTTCTGCAACTAAGCAGATGTGTTCTTCCGGTTGAGTATGGACGAGTTTACGCACGAGTATCTGCATAAGGTTGCAGACATTGGTTGGATAGAAACCTTTTATTGTAGACGAAGAGTAGAAATACTATATGCGGTTCTACCCGCGTTATGCAATACTGAGCCAGTTGTCGTTATGTGAAGTTCATTTTTGTCTCACAAGCTTCAGCTCCACTTCTTAGAACTACATTCCAGCAAAATGAAAGATATCTATCTGCATGAGAGTACATTTTTTTGCACCGAAAGAAACACTAATCCATTTAGTGCCAGAAAAAGAAAACATAACTATCTGGGTGGACTGCGATGAAGAGAACAGGCCAGTGAAGACCACATATATGCAGAATCGTGGCGATGTACCTGACGACGATCAAACATTGCTGCCCTGGAAGGAGAAAGTGGTGAGTTCATAGTCGCCGATTAATAGCTGTAATAATCACAAAAAAGCTTCAGTTAAAAAATCTATTGTTAATGACATAAAAGTAAGTAGCAGTCATATCAATTTTTCCCTGGATTTTACGACAAAAAAGAATCTGTCTAATTTCCTTCGTGCTTTATTGGAAGATTCTCCAAGAAAAGAACGTCAAGATCCTATTTCGATACTTAGATTATCTATCCTCACGAATCGTGCAGGCCCAGTGTTCGTTCAATTCGTTTCGTTCTCTCGTTAACGTCCTCCAAGATGATGGTAGAATTCGTGACTGAAGCCGTCTGAGCGAACCATGTGATTAGTAATTCAGATTAACGCTCAGCTTACTTTGTTTTTGCGCTTTCAATAATACCCTTTGATCTTCCCGCTCAATCGTAACGAAATATTTCTGACCTGAACCAGCATTTACTCCAATGGTACAAATTTTCTCTTTGTTTATCTACTCCACTGCTACTTGCTTTACTAGTTGTCCACAACAGTTCATTCTTGTCTTTTTGATTGAATTGCGTACATAATGTATATTCTATGCATTTACATTTAGTACAGCGGTTCTTAACGAAAATGAAAACACTATCCAAGGAATCAAAAAATTGAAACAAGTTGTCCCTAAAATTTGCCAATTATAGAATTCTTACAAAAAAACCTTGAACATTATCATTTTCAGGATTGGTCCCTGAATGGAACGAATGGTGTTGTGTATAAATGTATACCTGGACCTCGAACGCCAAGACTTGTAAGTAAACAAAATTTTTGGAGGGGCGATAACCCTTATCGGAAAATCCTGATTAGTTTTCATCTAGGCAAAGCTGCATGCTCCACCAACATTTCTTGTGACACCTCAAGATCAAATAGTGCCGGCAGGATCGCAAGTAGAGCTACTATGCAGGTAAACCTGGCTTAGCTATTAGTTCTTGATGGATAACGAATAAAACAAGGCGTGATAGTTTTTTTTTCTCTGAAATAAAGATCGCCGCTATAATCTCACGCGCCCTGAATCGCCATAAGAGAAGTAAACAAAGCTTGAATAGCTGTATGGATTCTGAAGTGACTGTTATCAGGAGTAGGATCAGAACCCAGTGGATTTTATTTTCGACTGTATACCATGTTTCAATTCGAATAGGAGTGGCCTTATACTTTTGAAACGCAGTGTTGTGAGGAAAAACATGACAGAGTACAGGCGTGGGCAAAATTAAACGCACACAGTTATTTGCATCAAAAAGTTTGCCTAGTTTAGCAAATTTCGCACAGAAATGCTTATGAATGAGCAGTGCCCTAGTCAATAACAAGCCATGGCAAACAAGTCTAATAAGTGTTTATAAGTGTCACCTTCCAATGTCCACAGTGGCCGATAGACTTCTGGTAGAAAATTCCTTCCAAGCTTTTCATAGCGAAACTTTAACGGATTCTCTTCTATTGTATAAGAAATCTGAGGATTTTTTTCTCCGAAAGGCCCCGTTACGACATCCAAATATTTGAAACTGGGGCTTTGAAGGGTTGCAATCTTACTCTTAGAAGTGTGAGAAAATCTGCACGCAGACCTCAAACATGAATTCTGCTTTAAAACTCGCCACCCAGTTTTACTTGAATATCCTCGCTTTCTCATTGGAATACGCCAAGGCTCTTGAGTGCAGTATATCCCAGAAGACAATAGTTTAATATGCGGCAGTAAATATCTTGGCGCCGTTATGGGGAAAAAATTAGTTGCGTCTTAACAGTTGACCGAATCGCTTTCAACGCAATGATAATAGGAGGTGATATTGGTTCACTAATATCATTAGAATGCCCAACGCATGCACTCTAAATACTGCTATTCGTTCCCAGTTCTGGGAACAGCCAGAGGAAAAAGCTTCTGTTATTAACTATAGGAATGACTGCAGGTCGCGGTCCACGCCTATGCATCATTGAGAGTTTCTGATATCTTGCCTGTCTTTCTATCAATTTGGATTCTATGAGGTAGCGGACCTTAAGGGTTGAGTATGGCTTACATTTTACGAGCATAGATGGGTTCCCGTATTTAGAGGTTCGGATGAGCTGCGCTCTTTCAGCTAAATGAGCCAATGATTCCCTGTTATTCCTATTGATACGTTTCGAGGTTTAGGAATATCATGCCGGCAGTTGACTGTCAACTATCTCCCCTTTACCAGTAACAACGAAAGTCTTGCCTCCGTTCTTACACTTTCTTAAGACCATAGCTTTCCTTAATCTGAAGATAATCACTCTAGTTCTGATATCCTCTGTCGTTCGCTAGGCCTTACACATGCCTACAATACACTCTCGATTGGCTTTACCAGCCATATTTAGGGAACCGCGCAGATGACGAAAGACCATAATTTAGGAGTGTGCACAGAACTATTCCAGCTACATAGCTCACCAAAATATAGGAGTTTTATTTCGTGAATTCCAAGAGATTTAATCTCGAACTGTATGCATTTAATTCTGCTCTCCCCTACATCTAAAGTGTACGTAAAAATCGGTCCATATCTGCTTCCGTTATGAACTGATTATGTGAAAATGAGCCGGCCACAACCTTCGAAACGTTAGCATGCGGCTACATTAAGACTGAGATGGGCCGACTGTACGGTTTTCAGAAACAGAAAATTCAGAAAATTGGTTTCAGCGCTATCGGCCCACCGATTCCATACATCCACTGGCTGAAAGACGGAGAAGTTATTCGCTCCAAGGCTCCTGAAGGAGCATATTCAGCTCTTGCTATCAATGTAACGGAAGACACAACAGGAAACTATACATGCCATGCAAGGAATAGTGTCGGCATCAGCAAGGTAGTCCTGGCATCTTACGGAAGCAAAGAAGAACCTTTTATTTCAAGTTTAACCTTCGACAAACTTAGTAGACACTCTAGATTTCTTCCGTCTAGGCATCTGCACTTGTGGATATAGACGAGGATGCTACCCCGGAAACAAAACCACCGAAACGTCAAGTGGCTGTCTTAACCTGCCTGGAACGTAGTAAACCGTACACTAGAGGAGTCACCTGGTTCTTCCAGTCGAGACCACTCGATCCTACTCTTGGCGGATTCCATTTTATGAACAATGGCAGTTTGGTCGTCACGAACTTTGACCCAGAAGCGGTAAGTCTAACTTCCTGGAGAACCCCATAATTTTTTCTAACGAATCCTTATTTGTATTTCCTTCACAATTCAGGCGGACAACTTAAAACACTACGTGTGCAAAGTTCGTGGTCGTAGAAAGCCCAGCAATGTTGTGACGGTACGTTGTTAAGTCTCAACAAATTTTCCTTGAAAAAGTCGCTTTGTTCCAATTCCAGATCGAGACAGAGGATAAGCTACCTGTTGTTACTGTTGAGCCGAAAAAGCTTTCGCTAGTGCCGGGCGATCCGTTCCAGCTATCCTGTAAATTAGACGGTTCGCCTTTGTCCACAAAAATTGAATGGACCAAAAATGACCAAAAGGTTATCGCAGATGAAATCGTACACATACTGGTAAGCGGATCTTCATTTCGTTAGCTTTTTAATTCTTTTTCATCTAGCACATATTTTTAGCCCAACAATAGCTTATTAATCACAACTGCTGAGGAATTCGATACTGGCTTGTACAAATGTATAGCAGTCAGCCCTGTCGGTAGCGCTTATGATGCGGCTGAGGTTACCGTTCAAGGTAAATAACAGTTCTACTCTGTCCTCGATAAGTGTAGACATAAGACTCTTGCTTGAGCTGCGGGCAGTGGCGCAGGCTTCTGTTGCGAAGACATTGTGGATTAACTGGCTATCATAACACTGCTGCATGACAGGAATTTCTATAACCGCTTCTGTGTTTACACTTGACTTAAAGAGAAATTGGCTTTCCAATGACAATTTCCCTCTCAGAACTCCAATTTTCCTTGCAGATCCTGCTCCGATGTTGTCAGAAACGTCCGAAACGCCAACAGAACCACCCGTAACTGAGTCTCCACAGCTTGAAAGCTCAAGTGAAATCACTTCTACGGCAGCACCTACAACGTCGTTCCATAGTGTCCCCCTACAGCCAGTCAACGATGTGGCTGAGGAAGAAACCACACTGACAGCTTCACCTGTACCGCCCGAAGCCACTTCTCCAGAGCCAATGACAGTATCGGAAACTCCGTCTCCCGCATATGCAGAAGGACCTCCCTCTTCCGCTTTCCCAGAAGGATCCGGTGATTATGAGTACACAGACGGAGATGGAGAGAATCTGCATTATACGCTCGCTGATGCAGATCCGTTCTGTCCACCTGGATACTGGCTGAGAAATGGACTCTGCGTTGGTATGTTTATATTTGTTTACTTATGAAATAGGAGTAATCCTACGTACATGAGCTATACTATGTTTGTGCTAACTTACTGTCCTCATACAGAAGTTGATGCGTTTTTTCAAAATTTATTTATTATTTTGCATTGTTCTTGACGGTTCTAGGATGTACTCGCAAACTACTGTGCACCGACTTTCGCTTAAAGGCAACACCCACGCTCGGAACACTTAGTGAGTTCTCGACAGACTCTGAAAGAGGAACTCAAAAAAGGGTTGAGGTTCAAATTTCTCGGCTCAGAACTCATTCCTGGCCGAGAAATTCGCTCCAGAATACTCGTCCACGATTTCGTGGACGAGTTGTCTAACTAGCCTTCCACGCTAGTTAGAGCGCTATGGCCCCTGGATATGAGTAGAACTGAAAGTCTCTTCCACGTCCTCACGCTTAAGACGGTAGACGACCTCAATAGAACGCGCATGGCGAAATAGGAAACTCGTCCATGAGGTTGAGGACGAGTTCTCTGGAGCGATTTTCTTGGTCAGGAATGACTTTTGAGCCGAGAAATTTGAACCTCGACCATTTTTCGAGTTCCTCTTCCAGAATCCGTCGAGAACTCAGAATGCGTTCCGAGCGTGGATGCTGCCTTTAACTGCAGCTGAGTAGCAAAGATTCACTAACTCACTAGGTAAAATTGGCTAGTGACACCGCTGTAAAGCAATCTTCTGAAATTGATGAACATGATGGAACCTGAAAATTCTTGTTATCTAAAACTCCTTCCTCGTTTCAAGACACTTCCTTAGATGATGAACGTAGTGAGACACAAGTTGCACCAAATATGGCACTTACACCACCTCATAACGATGACCACTGTTCGGATGGGTACCGCTGGACGGGAACCCACTGCGAAGGTTATCGAATTTGCATCCGATCCGATATCCTCAGTCATAAACTGGCGGATTCCTTTATTTTCTCTCTAAACATTAAAACTCTGCAGACATCGATGAGTGCTCCCAAATGGCCGATCAGTGCGACTACCACTGTGAAAACACTCCCGGATCATACGTTTGTATGTGCCCACCTGGATATGAACTTGCTAACAACCATCAGTGTTTCGGTGAGTTTTTGGTGTATCTTGGATTTCGTAAATACGTCCGAAAATTATCCAAATGAACCACTTTATAGTGGAGCTGAAAAGTCGCACTTTGCCCGAGGTGTGCAGTTGCAGACAGAAGGTTCTAACTCAGTTCAGAAGCATCTTTCTTCTTTTTGCTGCGGAACTTTGTCCGCTATATGGCATACAAAAAAGGATGGCTCTTATTTCTGCACATCTTCACAAAAAAAATTCACTTTCAAGATATGCTCCTTTCTCCGCAATTGCACAGTGTGCGCGGGGTTCACCGACTTTTCACTTCGAGCACAAATGACTCTTATTAAGGAGCAACCTCTACATCCAAAACGTTTTCCAGTTCCTTGTCGGGTTAAAGCAGTCGAAAAAAGGGTCTATAAGTATGCTGACCCTCCAAAAATCCCACTATGAAGAAGAAGATGTTTCCTTGTTGAAGGTTGCATGCATGTGAGCCATTTCGCGGACGAGTTGTCCACTGTGGTGAACTCGGCCAGTGAACATAGCAAATCATTGTAAAAAAAATATTTTTGTGATTTTGCTCACATTTGTTCATATGCCAGCTCGGCATTGTGGTAGAACAGAGGGACAGCTCATCCGCCTCAACTGTGCACGGCGTACCTTCTGGAAGCGTTTTCACCGTCACGAACGAAATTACGGCGGAGATTTTGGAGTCCTGGCCTTCCGATGATGAGGCTACAATCAAAAATCGGTGTAACATATAAAATACGTTCTAAACTTGACTGCAGCCTTTAACAGTTTAGCTATCCGTACCCGCTTGTTTGGCCACCTACAAATCCTCGAAAAACCCTGAGAGTCATGAAATTACGGAGCGACTTTAGGCTGAGGATCACAGAAAAGCGGACTTAAGTTGCTCTAGTGAAGCTGTATTTGATATGGGAGAAAAGACTTTCGTATTTATTTCGTACCGAACGGAATTACTATGAAGATATTACCATAGATTTGCTGCCAGTAACTCCACAACAAATCCGTCCACCACTCACATAAATTTTTAAAAATTTTGGTTGGTAGAACGATTAGCTGGATTGTGATTTTGAGGTATCGTACCTTTCGTCAGATATTTACCATAACACTGAAAAATAACTTACAGCACAAAATGATTCTGATTTTTTCAGCGGAAAACGTTTTCCTTACTCGAGGGCAATTTTTTAAAGATTTATATGCTCAATGCCTGATCTGGTTCTGGAAACCTTCGCAAAAACTATATTTCCGCTAATGTTCCCTTTCAAATACTTTGCAAAAGTGATTTTAGACATCGACGAATGCGACCTTGTAACATGTTCCGGCAACCAGATGTGTCTGAACACTTTGGGTAGTTACCACTGCATACCCAACCCTTGTCCAGAAAACTACTCACTTTCCGATAACAGGTATCTGGATCGATCCTTTGAAACTTCAACAATTGTTACAGCTAACCGTTTAATCAGGCATTGCATTCCCGAGTGCGAATCGTGTCAAGATCAACCAATCCATATTCAGCAAATACCGCTGTACAAGGGCTACCACACAGGTATGGATAGATCGGTTATATGTTAAATTTTGAACGGATAAGTAAGATAATTTTTTACAGAAGAAGGAATTGGAAAAGTAATCGCCCATGACAATACTGGCAATGTCCTAAAAGATACTGTATTTGCAATATCTGACACTGAAGAAGGATTGAAGCTCGGTAGGTGGAGTTCAGCTCTTTTGCGTTTCATTGACTCACTTGGCAGTGCGAGGATTGGCTTCAAACTTCGTGTAAAGGGTTATATAAATAGGTATACTATATCACTGGAATTTCTTCCTACTTCGATACCAGACAGGTACGTTAGATCAATGTCTTTATTTTATGAACAAAGGAGCATTGAAAGTAAAAACATTCACCTAAACCTGTCTGAAACAGAACTAAGAAGAAGCTATAAGTAGTATAAAGGAAGAAAGAACATGAAATGTATGCAATTAGAAATAGAGCCAAGTAAATCTATATTGTTGGAGTTATAATTTTCGGCAGTCTTTTTAACTTACCTCTTCCTCAATGGGCGGAAGAAAAACGTGTTTACTTAATCAACGGATTAATTTTACAACATTATCGGACAGTCTTAGAGGGGGATGGTCCAAAAGTTAAAAATACATTTCCGCTACTTTACACTATTATTATTTTTCTTTTTCTTACTTGCAAAATTTTAATGTTGACTGGACGTTTCTGTTTTTAAGCGCACTTTTCGAGTGCTTAAATAAATAAATAAATATTATATACCACGGACTTACAATTTTTTGCACGCTGATTCTAAAAAGTTGAGTATTCTACAGTCGAGTCGACCAGTTGGTGCAAAGTTGTAAGGTGTGCAGTGACAGAAATCATAAGCCATAATGCAAAATTCCGCTGAAGACCGGCTGTTCACTGTAACCGCTGACCATAGTTTGAGCTACAGCTAATTTGGAGACACCTTTTTTTCTCTGATTTGTGTAATTACACCCAGCATAACTTTGCACCGAGCGGGCAGCTCGACTATAGATATCGTTCTCTTTCCTCCAAGGCTTTCTTCAGAAAAAGAATGTATCTAAAAATTATGAAATTCTACGGCACCTTACAACTAACCACTGGGACATTTCACCATTTTGAGGAAGACTTTCGAAACATTAGACCAATAAAGTATCCCAGTAGGAACTATACTCTGTTCGTTCGCCGCAGGCGCCCATCTCCCCACGTGCACGGTTGTACATACATGCACGGCTGCTGCCTCATTTTATCTTTCGAAACCGAACAAATTGTCCCAGCAATATCATTCCTGGTAAACTTAGCGCGAGTTCTTCACGACTCTAAAAGCAGGTATTCGAACTCAGCCGCTAAAACGTTTCACCACCAACGTTGACCGCGTTGGCGCGACCGCGCGCGTGGCGATAGTGACGCCTGCGCCGAACGAACAGAAAGTATACTTAGGCGCACAGATAATCGAATAATCGTACTATTAAATTCTTCATTTGCATATAACTGTCAGCTACTTAGATTCGAATGATGGAAAAAAAGATTAATTTTTTAGATATATGAAGAACATGACCAGTTGTTTCGTCCAATTCAGCATAATGGGTTATTGAAATAATCAGCAACTGGTTACTCCATTCGGATTCGGTCACTAAATTGCTAGTTGCTTCAAGGATGCGACAGGGTGGCTTACTTCACTATAGATATAAGTTACTGACTGAGAGTCCGAAAGAAACAGTTTTGGATAGATGGTTTCCCGATGGTTGGACGTGAGCAAAATGGGTTTGCTTAAAATTACTCGACATTCAAAAATCTCCAGTAACAACATGTAACAACATTTGAAACTCAAAAAAACTTCCTATGTAGTGCTTTTGTAATCAGACAAAGGACATATGTATGATTGTCCCTGAAAGTTGCTCGGTAGTGCTGCAATCCTTTTGTGGATCTTCGCCAACCCCACAAGTGAACTATAGACTTCGTCCCAGGATACTCTCGCTCTTTATCATTCGTTTACGTCAATTCTCAGGAGTAGGGGGGGGGGGTGGGAATGGCGGTGAAATGGATAATGTGGGGGTTGACGCCTAATGCCGTTCTTCCCACTGCTAATTAGGTTGGCGCCATGGAACAATTCCTGATGATATCATGGCGCTTCGAGAGCAATTTAAGGGTCATCATTTATTCTGAACAATTTCTGTTAGAAATTTTGCTCCCAAAATGGTGGCCTTACTAATTCGAATGCTCGTATGGTTTGCTGACATTTTCTTATTTACATGAACAAGTCATGTCAAGCAATACGACAACATCAAAAACGAGCTTGCAATTCAGCCTAGACATCAACAAAAAAACCAATCAACGAAGAAAGTAAATAAAACACAAAAGAACAAACGGAATTATTTTTCGCCAGTTTCTTGAATGCAGACATTTTCTTGAATCTTAGTTGTTCTGCTTGATTTTAACATGTATCGGTTTTCAAATCACATCGCGGTTTTAAATCGGATTTTACTCAACTAAGCAATAACAACGTTTACCAAAAACATCTTTGAATGAATATGGGGAAGAACGAAAGGAAAGGAATTTTTTAAAGCAGCACCAACGGAAATAGTAGGATTTGAGATTTTTGCATTTTTTATACATTAGCCGCATGGGTTGCCCAAAGCCAAAGTACGAAAGCACAAAAGTTAAAACTCACCGAGAAAATGTCGAGAAGGTGCCCATCCCGTTTATCCAAGTTACGGGGGTGAGTGGACGAGATTTCCGTGGACTTGCGCGTCGAGAAAGTACGCTTCGGGCCCAGATAGGGATTTTTCTGCCGTTGGGCCTCCATAGTTTGACGCGCTATTGGTGTAGATACACCGAAGCGTACTTGTTCGACACGCAAGTCCGCGGAGAACTCGGCCACTCCACCCCCGCAACTT
>KN549310.1:90484-104931 GCA_000797555.1 Oesophagostomum dentatum | reverse complement strand
GCTTTCATGAAACACTGTGTACGAAGGGGAACTAGAGGATTAGCCTATCTTAATCCCCAGGAAAGATCTTGTAATTCCTCCTTTTTAAGGGAAATAATTTGATGCGACTGAGATGCGACCGAAGCCAAGAGTCGCATCAAAACTGACCTTGGGTCACATCAACTTAATTTGTAGAAAACGGAGTCGGATTTCCGTGCTATTCCATGGGAAGATGGAGGAAGTCTTCTAGTTTACTTTGCTATATAAAGTTTCCTGAAACCTCACGGCTAAGAAGATTTGCTCTTGATTTTCTTACCCCTACTTTTTCTAAAAATTAGAAAATAGCGATGTTTGAGCATATAGTGTTGTTGGTATTAAGAACGTTCTAAAGTTTTGCTTAGTCTGTACGATAGATCAGATCCTCTTCTTTCATTTGATTTAGAGTGTTGCTCATTTCTCCTCCGCTTTGAATAAGTTAATCGATTTTCTGTACACCCTACTTTTCTCATTTTTTAAAGGGAACCGCGCCGCGCACGCGCGCGTGCGTTGGTGGGCCGTTTTCTAGCTAGTTTTGACGGCATTTTCTGCATTCCTTAGCCTTAACCTTCTTGTGCTTTTCTGTTTCAAGGGTTTATTTCACCCACAGTAGGGGGTCGAAAACCTCTGCTCAGGAGGGGGGAGGGGTCGCCTTGAACGCAAGTGAGTCGCATCGGTACGCTTGACCCTGGTAACGCTCAGCCAACTTGGACCTATGGTTGTTACTGATTCTAGGCTAATTTGTACAATTTTATAGAAATATGGCATGTGATTTTGACGCGGTTAATTTCACCAAAAATACCATAACAGACAAAAAAGAGGGTTCTACTGCAGTATACCCAGGTTTCCCAAGTTTACAAGTACACTGATCATGTCAAAAGTCGTTTCCGTTCGTGAGTTATTTAGGATTACTGGGGATGGTCTGTAGTTCTGACGCGCACTGCATTTTTGATATTAATCGTTGCAACCAACCATTGTGCTGCAGGCGAAGTAGGGATGCGTTCGCTTTCACTACGGCGTAAAAAACGTGACAAAAACGAAGAGAGTTATTAGCAAAGTTCATTTTGGATTAGCTTGTAAAATTTTCTTTAGAGTCCTTTTCTCTCAAGCTACCTCTAAGAAGGGAAATATTTTGTAGTACATGATAGGTGCTTCTAAATAAAACCTAGTCTGCTTTCAAAAACCCCACTGAGAGTGGGTAAAGTCATTAGCGCAAGGCTTTTCGACCCAGCCTAATGTGTGTGGCGTATTTTCTACCATTCTTAAATTTCCGCTAATTTTCGCTGTGAAGACAAGCTCTGAAGACTGACATTTTCACAATTCCGTATTGTAAAATAAATCTGTGCTTCGTTTTTTGGTATGCCTGCTACATAATTTAAGCTTCCTAAAGATGAAGTGAATTGAGCCGAGTTCCAATTTTGTGTTTTTGCACTCTTTTTTTCAATAGCGAGCTTACGTGCGCTTTTGAAATGGACACTTCCGCTAGTGAAAACGTTGATAGTCGGCCATAGTTTTTAGGTCATTCATGAGTTTTCAATAAATTTTAAACTTTACTCATCGAATATTTGACATGAAGAATAAGAATGCTACCTTAGTTTTGCGGCTCCGTGCAATGAGGTACCCGATACTTGCTGACAACCCGTAGGGTGCACGCAAAGCGTAGCGTATTTCGCCAACCGCGTGAGTGTGGCAGCCGCGGATGCGACACGACGAGGCAATCTAGGTTCGCCTCCACGTGGACAACGCGCAGTCCCTTAGTAGCTCGGTGGAAAAGTATGCAGAAACATATGCAGAAAAGAGTAAATTATACAACACTTTAAAATGAGTATATACTTTTTCGAAGAAAAAAGATAAAAGCCTCGAAAATTTTCTTTAAAAAATGGAATTCTAAAGGCTTGAGCGATGAAATGCATATAATTGGTGGGAAAACTGAAGCCGATTTCTCGCTGAAGCTTGAATATCAGTCAGTATTTAAAAACGTAACAAAAGAATGAAACAAAGGTAGTGTAACCCTAGTATGACCCTTGACCCTTGTGACCCCCTATTATCTGTTTACAGTTTCTCTCTTCTTCTGAAATTTTGCGGAAACAGTCTAAAGTCACTATCACTATTTTGGATGAGTGATCAAAGTAAGCAACATCTCGATGTCTCCTTCTCTGAATCGATTCCAACTGATCGCGGTGTTTCTATTAAAGTGGTCGGACCATACGGTTAATGCGAAGCAGTGGACAATAACTGGTAGCTGGTCAGGCGAGCTGCAGCACCAGTGTGGTTGTCAGCAAGTATCGGGTACCTCATTGTCCGCCCCCCCCCTACGTTTTTGCTTCATATAAACTCTCTCTCTAGTACGGTAAGCCAGGCAAATAGTATCGAAAAAACACTATCAATACATAAAAGTTGTGAACGGAATGAATGCCATTTAATCTTGCAGTTACCAAATACAGGTTAAGCGGATAGTCTTCTTTAGGATTTTCAGCAAAATATCATATTCCATCTCAGTACTCAAGTACTTTGTGCTTGGCAATCTGTATAAATCTAAAGCGCATTTCCCTTAATGCGTAGTTGTTGCCTCATCACAACCTACTCAGATTTTCCTTAGCATACCTAGTTAACAGTGGCGTACGCACAAATTTTTCTTGGAAGGAGGCGGGGAGTGTCTCTACCGTCAACCCAAAAGTGGGCATAGCTAGAGGCGTGGCCGAAGAAAATTTGGCTGCATGGTTTTCAAAAATATCTCTAAAATTTCTGAGGCTAAAAAAATCGATGTCTTGTTTTTATTAACAAATTCGAAAATTTTATTGCACAAGGGCGAATGCAATGTGAACGCTGAACACTACGTCGAACTTTTGATTATTTTGTGACTTTGATGGGATATGTAGGTCTCGTTGTCAATGATATTCTGCTCAAATTTCAGAGGTTTGACGGAAGAAGCTTTAACGACATTTGGAGTGAATTGCCTGAGACACGCGGATCCGGAGGTATACAAAGCTTTTGGCATAAAAATTAGCGAGTTTTTTCTTATGTTATACAATTCTAACACTCCATGTACTCTCTCTTTGAAACTTCGGTATGGTAAGTATCTGATGATGTTTGATATTGTGCGCGTACGAGGTTATTAGGGCGAACCTCTATTGTTGTCGTGGCCTGACGTTTCGACCATTCGTCGTTTTCAAAGGGCTAAAGCGGTGCAAAAGTTACGATCTTATATCTATTCCGTCAAGTACCTTATCACTTCTGACCAGTTTCGATTCCTATTAGGCACAGTGTGCACAAAACTCTCACACGACAGCAAAAGACGAACGAACCTTAGGTTCAACCGCTTGCACGCGGACTTAGTGCGTGGCCGTATTTTGGGCTGCCACTCTACACGAATAAACATGACTGTGCAGTGTCGGTTGAGATGTGAGATCTTATACTGCACTAGTGGTAATCTTACAGTTTGCATAGCGGAATAAACGGAATAAACGGCATGAACTCATTCGTAATTGCTAGGCACTCGTTTCTATTGTTCATCACAGGTTTTCTTAAAGCTATCCAGAATGCCTCGAGGAGTTTACGAGCAGACGTTTCCTTTTTGTGGGCTAGGATACTGCACTTAATCTCGAAATCGCTACCCTCATGGTCTTCGCGTTTGTGTCTTCCAAGGGATGCAACTAGATTACAGCGTCGTTTGCTAGCCAGATGATCTTTCAGTCTTACACAGAGTGTCCTGCCAGTTTTCCCGATGTAGGTGGTGCAACAACGCAAACATTCTAACTGGTAGACTACTCCTGCTTCAGCGCAATCACCTAATCTCCCGTAGGGACAAACTACGCATTAATCCATAACGCAGTATCTGTCGTATAGTCTGTTACGCACAAGCCGTTTCTTAATGCTAGCGCTTGGAACGCTAAATAAAGTTATATCGTTGTTAGTTGTGCTCGTTTTATGCTCTGTCGTACGACTGCGCTCGCTTGATCGGAGACGAAAGGGAGGTATAGAGCTATTTTGCTATTGTTTTGGACATCGTCATCAAAATTCTGTCGTCTACTTCGTCTAACTTGCCAGCGTTGCAAATCATACCCAGTCTCATTAGCGATGTCTAAGGCTAACCTGTGAGACTCCTCTCTTTCCTCATCTCCAGTGCACATATGCGTCGCAGTTCTGAACATGTAACACAAAATAGAGCGTTTTACTGCTGAAGGGTGAGCAGAACGAGCGCTAGTGATGATGTTCTTCGAGCTGTCTTTCCGATACCATTTTATTATTGCCGTGCAACCGGTAAGTTTGAACTATGTGTTCAAAAATGGAAGCCATCCGTCTTTTGGTTTTTCTCGCGTAAACCTTATGTATTCTGACTGCACATGAAGTATCCGGAAGCACTCGTCTATCTCGGACTGTGTTGATGTTATCATACTACAGTCATCAATGTAGCGATAATACATAAGAGGAAGACGCGATGATAGTACAGGTTCTTCAATCCTGCTCATAAAGCAAATCGCCAAATGGAGCAAGCCTCTGTCCCATCGCAAGACCTCTGAGTTGAGTATACTTTATTCCCGACCATCGAAATATATTGCAATTCTAGCATTCTTTGATCAGGGTTATTATACATTGGTTACTCAAGCCATAGGTCTGTTCCACCATACTTATTCAGCATTTCGACTGACGCTTGCAGTGCTGAATCATTCTGAACATTTGTGTATGAAGATGTTACATCAAAAGATTCAGCTACACACCCATGCTCAAAATTAGCGTTCTGCAAGCGTTCGGGAAAATATTTGGTGTTAGAGAGATGAGACGGCATTTTTGATAGCAGTTGGCTTACTATCTTGTTCAAGAACCATGATTTTCTATCTGATAGCCCTCCCACACAACTCACGATAGGTCTTATTTTGAACTCAGGTCGGCAGTCATCGAGCGCAGATCGTCAGTGTTGTTGAGCTTGTGAGTATTTATAAGACTACAGAAAGCGGGGCATTTTGGCGCGTCAAGTTATTCCTGCTGATAAATCTTTCATCAAGACCCACTGCCTTTCCAACTTCGTTCCAAACATGATTTAAGCGCTCGTAATGTGAACGGTAGTCACGTTGGTAATGCGACGGTAAACCGTTGCGTCGCTAAGATGGAGCTCAGTGATTCTACGATCTAAATCTTGCGGCAGAGAACGAGCTCTCCACCCTTGTAACTTGTAGATACGCGTACAATACCGTTAGAAGTTAGTTCGCGCAACTCTCTGTACCCAAGCTATTGTGATCGAGTCAACATTGTTCGTTGCTGTCGCACTACTCAGCTGTAAGCGTCTCTTTATAACGTATTCCACACAATTCTAGCACTTCCTGTTACTGCTTGTACACTTCCTTGCATCTTGGCAACTACACTAGTACAGTTTGAAATGCGAATCAAACTGCTGAGCCTCCGCTCCGCCGCAGTGTTTCGCATATGCAAACAAACAGCATGCTTTATCTTCTTTCTACCAAATTGAGCCATCAGCAAGCTCAGAGTACAGGTGACGGGTCAATAGGATTCGAAAGTTATCTGTGCAACTGTTGATTACCTTCGCCGTCGACTACCGCGTCATCTTACTGCATGCAATTTTGTGAGGCGAACCTTCCTGCTCTGCCATATTTGGAAAACTTGACCTCACTCTTCTCGTAGCATCTTTTACTCGAACTTGCGGTTTGCTTCCCGGGAAGTGGAGAAGGAGCTGAAGAGCGGTGGAAGGTGCACTCAGGCAGGACGGGCTAAAACATTTAACTGATAGCCGCATTTAACTTAATTGTTATATTTTGCTGCCCCTAGCAAATATATCGGCCTCTTCAACACATTTAGTCAAAGGGAAAACCATAGCCTGAAAGCAATTTTCAACAGAGCCTTCACAGAAGGATCATTCACACGTAGATTTGTTTCCTGCCCATTCCCCTGCTTCCACGGTGCTTATACACCTACACTTGCTAGATGTCGGTGTGACAACCATATGCATTTCATGCGTTTCAGCCCTTCCTCACTGACTGCTTGCAGTACACTTTGAACAACAAGAGATGTAAGTGGTCAAACAGCTTTTCCATGGGTGATACGAGCTAAGCAAGTGGAAATAGGGTTTGCATTGGTATGGAATTGGAAGGCTTTGTCGTCAGAGTAAGAGCGAAAAGTGCTGTTCGAACTTACAACGCTTATTGTTCTTTCTTAAGATGTCGATACCGTTTACTGATCTTTTTAACTTTCTGAAGGTCGCAGGTAAATTTGACATGTTTAAATTGCATCGTTTTCATCGTTTCTTCGATGTTTTCGTTTAGCATGACTAGCCGGCGATTGATTTTTTTTTGCAGTTTCTGATACGTCAGCATATTTCTATTGCCTGTTTTACTTAATACACTACTTCTATGGTTGTACTGTTCTAACCAGGGAAATGTAAATAGTTGGTGGAACGATAACGAACTGGGCCAGTACCATTCGATAGGTCTTCGGTAACTAGAAAAATCTTGAAATGAGAAGGCGTAAGTTTTTGTTTACTGACGTCGTAAATGTCACTTAATTTTCTATTAAAAATACCAAGAAAGGAGCGTTTCTTGTACAGGAAAGCAAATTTCGTCTCGGATGTTTTTCTGTGTAAATGCTACGTCCATCTATAGAGCATGGTGGTGAGAAGTACCTCATTTTTAGTATTTTCTATGGAAAATCAAGTAACATTTACAAGGTCAGTAAACAAAAACTTACGCCTTCTCATTTCAGATTCTTCTAGTTAACCAGGATCTATCGAGTGCTACTGGCCCCGTTCGTTATCGTTCCACCAACTGTTTACCTTTCCCTGGTTAGAACAGTACAACCGTAGAAGCAATGCATTCAGCAAAACAGGCAGTAAAATATGCTGACGTATCAGAAACTGCAAAAAGAAATCAATTGCCGGCTAGTCATGCTAAACGGAAACATCGAAGAAACGGCGAAAGCGATGTAAAGACAATTTAAACATGTAAAATTTACCTGCGACTTTCAGAAAATCAAAAAAAGTCGGGAAACGGCATCGACATCTTAAGAAAGAACAACAAAAAAACAAAGCAGTGAAAAATTATTCGAAAAACTTACCTTTTGTCGAGTAAGTACACAAACTGGATGTTGAGAGATAACATTCCGATCAGAGGATCACTTTAAAATCTTCCATTTTCCCGCCCGGCTGACCGAGTTTTTCTTATTTTCGACAACAAAAATGCGCAACTGCCTACACACATTGCGCGGCTACAGAAATACTGGTGAAGGACGAATTTCCGTCACTTTTTCTGATGGAGACGAATACCGTCCACCTGTGAGATTTCCCCCGTTCTCCCATGAATCGCGTGAAGACCCTGCAGAAGAGGAAATGAGGCATTGGGGAAATGTCAATCGCTTTTGTGAGTGATGATAGGGTCTTACGAAGAAAAGCGACCATCTTTCCTACAGGTTTTTAGTGAATTTATTGCTCCAGTAGTGAACTTACTGACAGCATGCGATTTCTTGATTTGCATACTCATCTGTTACTGTAGATCGTAATATCCGCTCTTTTTATATTTAACGCATAGTCAGATTTCATATAAGATCAACATTCTAAGTGCATAATTTGAAGCCTGCTACTAGCATGACCCGCGAAATAATTGTCTTTTTCCCTTAGAAATCAGTTTTTCGTTTGGAAATTCTTTCTCCACTCTTTGGTAAGAAACGACGAATTTCTTCCTACTGGTGTATTGCTATAGATACTTCATTCCATAGAAGCAGAAAAAATTCTGTTAACTACGTATGTTATAAAATATTTTTTAAATATGGGAACTTCGCTCTAACCAGCGAAGAATCATCAGTGAGGTTTAGCAATTGTGCTAGGTAGGGGAAGATGTCCTTGAACAAATACTAGAAGCTTGGACTCCTGGCTCACGATAGAAGCAAAATGCACGAAGACAATGTTTACAGAATCCTTCTGGCTAACCTAGTAAATTATTCACATAACTCACATTACCGAAGTGTGTGTACTATCTGAAACACACATGGTGTTCGTAGCCTGTTTTGCTCCCCTCGTTTACTACTTGGCTCAGGGTGCATTTGTGCTACACATCTTTAAGTCTTACCTAACAGCGATTGTGAATCTAATATGATTTGATCGTGAAAACTTTGCAGATTGTCTCTTGGATCCTTGAAGGATTTCTGCACAATAAAGGAAAAAGCTGTCCATATATTCATGAAGCTAAAGCGTGAGTACCTTGAGACAGCCCCATATTGCATGTTCAGGCGGCAAGAATCTACGGCCGTTTTGAACGAAGATTTCAAGAACATTATTGCAAGCTTTCATTTGACCTTTGTGAAAGTTTGCTAGTCTCAATCTCTAAATCCTGCGTCTAAAACTACTGTAGATGGTTACCGCCTGGGTAAGCGAAATAGGCTTTTGCAAGGTATTCGTGCTATTATCCTCATGAATATATGTACAACGATTTTCCTTTATTGTGCAGAAATGTTCGCAGACAAAGGAGGCAGTCTTGGAGCTTTGGAACAGGGTTGTTTTACGTTCAAATATTTAACATTAAGATGGAATATTCGAATATGTTCGAATAATGAGGTCCTGCCGAATGTCCGACTGTTCGAATGTTCGAATGATTAAATATCTTCGAACGTTGTGTTTGGTTTTGACTGAAGTAGCTTCCTACATTCCATCCCAGATAAAAAAGAGTGAATGATTGGAAAGTTAATATTCATTTCAGTCATATCTAGGGAGACTCGCTGTAATTGTTACACTATTTTTAGATACGCAGCATTGGAAGAAAAGTCATTCTAGAAGTGTACTCTAATGGCAGAAAAGATATCGTGCGAAAAATTCTTATCGATGAGAGTCACAAAAGCCGATATCCACCACTACGTTCTCTGATGGACGAACTTGCCGCTCTTGATGCAAAACAAACAAGGTAAGGACAATCTCCATCGCAACTTATCATGACTTTTCGTGGTTCTCTTAGCACGCACTCACATTCTCTGGTAAGTCTGCGAATTTGGGTGGGCATGCTAACTTTTAAAAAAAGTATGTCTAGGGGCGTATGGGTATTTTCTTTTCCGAAGCTTAGACGCCTTCAGACGGAACAGAATGAAGGATACTATTTTTTCCTCACTCTAGCATATATTCGCCGGCACATTTTGTACAAAAAAGAAACTAAAAACATTTTTTTCTTCTGTTGAAAAATAGCGTTTTGAAATAGGGCGCTGTCCTACTCACGAATATGGCAGCATTTATGCCCCAAAAAGCCTATACGATTTTTAAAACGAACTCTGCAAAGAGTTATCCGATCGCTGCGAACCTTTGATATGAGATGACAGCAAGCCTGTAATTTACGGTGCTCTAGTGGCTACCAGTCTTGTCACTTCGCCACTTAAACAGGGTTCTGTACGTAAAAGTAGTCAACTTCGAACCTGACAGTTCCACCAAGAGTGATGATAAGCGATAAAAATTTGTATGGTGCAATGGCGTTGGGCCGTAGACCACAAAACAGCACCATGCTGGTTGGGATAAATTTGGGTGAATTGTGGGGGTGCCCAGAAATTACCCACTTTTGACAATCTTCACTCACTCTTTCGCCCCTATTACAATCTTACACCATTATTAATATGCATTCCTATACCTTGGAGGGTGCGCTACTGAAATTAGTATAAAACACCTCATTTTGTCAGCTCTTAGTCGAAATAGCATAACTATTTTGACTCCTTAATATTTTGCCGCTCAGTCGACAACAACTCCTAGAACCCGGTCTAAGGCGTACTAGATCGTAGAGAGTCCAAGTTTTTTGAATGCTCATAGAAAAATTTCTTGGGCTCGCTGGTCCTTTGAATACGGTCACCACATCCCAAAGGTAAGCGTGGTCAGGGCAGGCGGAGATGATGAGTCGCAAAAGATAATCAAAACTTAATATTTGCCTTCATGTAAGGTTCAGCGTATATTCTGGCCAGCTTTTGTGCCTCATCTTCTTCATGAGGTGAACATCTTCATTGGCCACGCCCCCTTTTTGCAAAGCGATGGCGTCTGTTCAAATGCATCCACAGAGCTCCAGAAAATGTTTCTGTGGGTCGTACAAAGAACGTGGTCTCTCTAGGATCTAAAACGCTCTTCCACAGCGTCTTATGAATTTTTTTGGGCTGAATGGCAAAATATTAAGGAGTCATAATAGCAATGCTACTTCGTATAGAACCGTGTTTGGGGGAATTGTATCACCTTGAAGTGAATAAGCCATCAGTGTTCTGCTCCCTAGTGGCAATTATCATCAGAAAAACTGAGGAGATTGAGCGCTTTATGTGTGATATTCTACTTTCAGTTTGAAGGAACCATTGCGCCTCTGAGTCGTTCCGTGTTAAAGAAGGTAGCCACGATTTCTAAATGCAACTATAGGCACTAATATAGTTTACGACAGACCATGACCGTGTCATAGCGACATTTCCCATAGTGTCGCAATTCCGCACAGTGGGAGGAAGAAATTCAGCTAGCTTGGTGTTACTGTGGGTCGTATGAGTGAAAAAGTTCAGATCAACGACACACTGCTCTGAAAAATCATTGTATCTACAAAAAAAAGACACGAATGCACGCATTGATGTGCTCGAACGGGTATAAATTCCTGCGTCGGCAAACATCCATCATGTGCTACTAAAATGCGGTTACATGCAAATGAGCCGACAGAGTGCAGGCTATGGCCCGCTGGGCGGCATCCACGAAACCTTCGACAGTGGGAACCCAGCGGAAATTTGCCGGGTACTTGGTTGAGTTCCCATCCTAAAGTTCCCGACGAGAAAAAGTTTTTCAATAATTGCATGGTAACTTATGGGAGCCTCATTGTGCAAAATCGCCACATAATCTAGTACATTATCATAACCGCCATCGAAATATTTGCAGTAGTTGGATTGTTGCATTGGTGCAGCTCCACTTGACCAGAAGAAACGGGCAGTTTACAGGAACTAACCTAGAAAAAGCCCGCATTGAAAGCGGACTGTACTGACGGAGTGGCACTGACGCAGTCTGTGGTCAGTGCATCTTAACCTTGGTAGACGCGTGGCGCTTGGAACAAACCGACAACTCACTTAAGCGCTTGGGTTTCCCCGAAAACGGTAAACCTTATACCCCATATGAGGAGTATATGTTGTAGACGCGTTCCCCGTTCACTATGTTGTTGGCTTTTCAGCGGCCTGCAGGAATGAGGCTTTGAAGCTGTTGTTCATATAATGGACTTACTCTATTTTGTCCGTCCGATTTGCTTCGTTTTGTAGTAGTCTCTGTTTCTACACATCTTATGGCGTATTTTAAAACAAAAAGAGAATGAATACAGTCTTGGAGAGATGGATCTCCATATTGCCGCGATGAAGTTCGCTCCTCAGAATAGTTGAAGGATTTTTTTTAATATGGCAAAGCTTTTTGAAAGCTGCCACTTTCTACCCCAGCAATAATGAGGAATTATAAGCTAGCCGCTAGTATGCAAGTACATCTATTTCATAGTATCTGCTTATTTCTTGTAATAGCAACAATAAATTTCCAGACATGACGAGAATTTCCCGCTATCTTGCCACCAATTAAATGATTGGCTTGTGGCCAACAAATAGCGCCTTAATCTTTTAGCAGATATCCATGTTTCGGCCGACACCTTTGTGAAATCGGGGTGGCATGTGTGCCGCAATCTTCTCAACATGATGTGGCATTTTTTGAAAAGGATTTCAGGAGGAAATCTTTCGTGCACTTCTGTCATAGAAATCACTAACTATAATAGGAGGAAACCTAATCACTTAATGGTTAATTCCTAAATCTCATTCTTACTTTTCGTATTGTGGTCTTGTAGCATTTATTTGTAGAAAGCTTATGCTTAGCAAGTTCATCCTCTGCAATATATGTAATTGTTTATAGCAATTTCTTGTAAAAATCAAGACACTCTCTTCAGACAGCTAACATCCAGTAGCGTGGCATCGGGAGCTTCCAAAAAACGGCCAGGCACTAAAACAGTTAGAATTTCCAGTGACTTACCAAGAAGAGATGGCAGTGTGCACAGGTACGTTTTTCTTATCAGCAACATACACCGTCTATTTTTTCAAACGCTCCGGAATTGTGCTGTGAATGTGCTGCACTGAGTGGAACATAAATCAGTATCAGATGTAAGAGGGCACAAGATCTTCTTCCGACCAGGCATGCCCAGAATTAAAATATTATAAGCCATGAACTAAAACAACTGGACGCTTAGCCGCGTTAGCTTTTCTAAAATTCTATGTGCGAATAAGCTGGTCCAAACTGACGGTTGAAGCATTTTAGCTATTATAGTTGACAGAGGGTTTCCCATTGCATAGAACTTTGATTTTTGGTCGATTTTTTTGCACAGAGCATCTTTGTGTAAGGTAACTACCTCTATCAAACATCAAGGATAACGCGAAAGAAAGCATATAGAGCCACGGTTTCAGAACGTGCGACAGACTTAGGTACCTAGATGGCCTTTCCTCACGAGTCATGCAGTCCCCAATATCTCCTCTACTCTTTTCAGCCCTTCGCTACCTCACCGAATATGATAGTAGACTTTGCACTTGGAGCTTTGGGCGACTACGCACTTCGATTCTTTGAACCGTATCCAGCTTTTCTCAGCTGGTCCATTTTCTTCGCGAATACCTCCGCTCATTTCCTTAAAGGGCTTCCTCGAAGACGTTCCACTCCTTTTGGAGAAGAACTGCACGAGGTTCGTTTCGCCTATATCTCGTCAATCCTTTTTATTATATGACCAAGTTCATCGGTGTTTTGCTTTCCAAACTTATTACTCTGTACCACGAAAATAAGATATCTTCCGCAGATCAGAGCTTCGAAATCAGGCTTGATGTTGGCTCCCCCGGCTGCACTTTCTAAGACTCCGCTCAAGTGCTCCATAGTCTATCAGTAGTCTTCTTGACGTGATCGATCCTTGGCTTGACATGTGTAGCATTCATGATCTATATTCTTTGTTGCATGGAGCATAACCGAATCATTACCGATTTATGTACATCACGGTTTCAGCTTTACTTATTTAGTGTGACGTTGACTTGACTAGCAGTTAGTGGTACATTGCGAGCTCCAGCAGGTACGCAGCACCAAAATTTCTATTTACTTTTTTTGCTTTTTGGCTATCTTTTCTCGACTTAGTTTTCGTCAAATGTTCTAGAGTAGACCCTTACGCTGCTGCTGGCAGAGCTATGGCGCCGAAAATAGAGCAGTGCGGTCATAAACCGATGGTAGTGATGCAGATGTTTTTCATTTCCGTAAAAGAAGTGGATTATACGGTGCGCGTCAAAACTGTAGACCACCCCCAAATATCGCCAAAATCGTAGAAATCCGTAGGTTTTCTAAGGTGTGCTTTACATATCAGCATCTCAGAAAACATCTGTACATAAGGTTTCGCAATTTTCGCTCCTGTATTTACGTTTTTACAAATATTTGATTCAAAATACGCCGCGTCAAAACTATAGATCACCCCCCTCCCCCAGAAAACAGCTTTCAAATTCATAAATTGAATGTGGTAGTAGCGTATCCATTTAAAGAGAGAAGCAGAAATTTCACAGGATGCATCTCAGACTAGATCCATCGCAAAAGATTAGTTGCACATTGCAAGAAGGAAGATTTAAGGTACCAATGTCGATTGAATAACTAAAGTAATTATTTTTTCAATGAAGAACCACTATAAAGATGATATATGAGGACATGCGTAGAGTTTTTGAGCAGACATCCTAAAATGGTGCCTACTGAATTGGAACATCACACCTAAGAACTCAGTGCGTTCCCCTATTACAACATCACATGTCGTACTGTGATCACTCCAAGAAAGTTATCTCTTTAAATCTCTGGCAATTCCAAACAAATAGTGCTCAAAACCTTGCTAGAGAGTAGATAAACGCGCTCTGTAATTGCCACTATCAGGGGCCCTTACTATTGTAAGTTCCAGTTCCGGGAATTCAACTGTGTAAAGAGCCGGTTTCATGAACCTCTGTAGTTCGCAATTGTATTCGCCTCTGTTTACACGTTATGACTGGAAGTGAGTGGGGCAGAGTTTGTCGGAAGGTTGAGGAAATAAACGACGCTTGAACACCGCGTGTTCAGGCGTTGTTTATTTCCTAAACCTTCCGACAAACTTTGTTTATTTCCTAAACCTTCCGACAACGACAACACACACCACAACGCCTTTGCTTTACTACTGAGATTTTCTAGAAAGGAAGAGAATAACTCCTAGTAGGGTCACAAGCGCGCTTTTTTTACAGGTTTCGAAAAGGGGCTCTGCTCCTCGAACCTTTTCAACCAGTTTCATGCAGAAAAGAGTGAACCCTGCAGAAGACATTAGTCATCATTAGCAGGAGCAGTGACTTTTCTAGAAGAATCTTCGAAGAAGTTACACCACCCAAATAGCCTTTTAAGAATACACATCTTGCCTTGAAGGGCAACGCATGCTGTGTATCTCTGTTCCCGTTTC
>KN549309.1:175694-185985 GCA_000797555.1 Oesophagostomum dentatum | reverse complement strand
CGTTCCTGTGGTTAATCAGAGAAGCGGTTTCTCCGGTTTATTCTGAAAGCGTTCGCAAACTAAATAGTGGCTGGGTTTTTAAGTTTAGTCTAAGTCTTTAAGGGAGGGGCGGTGTTTGCGTGGGCTGTAGTTGCAGTCAAGATTAACCTATGTTTCGAGCTTTTCTGTCCTAGCTGTAAATACATAGCTGTAGGTGCCCGACTAAAGCATGTGAAGTAAACAAGTAAATAAGCAAAGAAATAAACAAACAAAAAGGTAATAAATAAATATGTAAATGAATAGATAAGCAAGTAAGTAAACGAACAAATTGATAAATAAATAGGTAAGTGAATAAAAAGATAAACAAATAACAACAGAGCATCACAAAACCTCTAATTAAAAAAAGATGGAATTTAACCATTTCAAACTTAACAAAGCCCTCTGCCTGCTAAACAAGGGCACTAAAAACTGCATAAGCACGTAAATTTATTTCAATGCCCATTCAACCCACACGTTGATTGCAAAGAGCTCCTCCATAGCCAGAAGGACAATTGCAAACTGCGCAGTTCCTTGGATTTGGCTCTCCACTGTTAAAACATACTGCTGAACCCGAACCGCAACGAGCTGAACAATGTATGAAATTGTATTTATGTTCTCAGAAAAAGACGATGCCACTCACATCTGCATTTGTAGTGGTCGTTGATCGTTTTGATGTCATAAAATGAGATCACGCGTGATCCTATGGTTCGTAAATATGAAGAGTCGACCGGGATAAGCGAGTTGCCGCTCGTGGCAAACCTAATCAAGAAGAAAAGATCAGAGTAAGCAAACTGATTCAGCGAATCACTAACTATGCGAAACAGAAGACTATAGCTGTAATAGTAAAAATTTTTGGTTGTTCTTGTCTACTAAACTCAAAGGTTAACGTTCTGTGAAATAAAATAGGAAGATAAGGTACACATATGTAGCGCTATTTTGTTAATATACGTTGCATATCTGAGCACTACATGCGGTTTCCTAACTTTGAGGGATAGCAAACTCACGATCTTGCATCGTAGTGCATATAGCTGCCATATTCATACGGAGTGTAGTTGATGATACGACTTGAAGGCAACTTTATATAGTTGTGCAGCATACTCAGCTGAAATTCTGTTTTATGACTTTTCGAATCTAGGATGCTTATTTTAGTATGGATGTATACTATATTTAGTATGGCATTCTTTATACTTTATTTATTCTCTAAACGCTCATTTTTTTCGGAGGAAAAGCAGTCGCATATTCGCAAATTGCTATTCCAACGTGTATTTTAAGCACTCACTTTAAAATTTCAATTATCTGTTTTTAAAGGAAATTAGGGCAGTAAAAGTCGGGTATGAATATTTACAATGTTAGAAATTTGAACAAATTCTAAAAGCTGTTTGACCTTAGCAAAACGTCCTCACGGTTTAGCACATGCGCAATGATCGGTTGAACCGCTTTTGCCTAAGTCACACATACGTTAAATTAGCGTTGCTAAAAAATTTCATCCATTTTCACAAGCGTACGGGTCAAAAAACCTCAGAAAATTTCAGATAAATTTGGCTTGCATTTTCTAAACATCATCGCGTGGTATAATATATACAGCCTAGCTCAAAAGTCGGTGCAAACTGTGTACTTACACATATCAGTGCCGATCGAACAACGTTGATTTTCATGGCACATTTGTGCACCGATGGCCAACACAGAGACATCATTTCCGCTGACTTGTATTTTTCGCAAATTTGCACATCTCGTATCTTTGCAGTGACTTTCCAACTCCGGTATGCTCGCGAATAATGCAGTTTCAAGTGACTATCAAAATTTGCGGGCTCATTTATAACATAGTGATCTCCAGTCGACTTCATGTAAAACTTTGCACGGACTAAGTATCAGTATAGGACGTTTAACTAACCGGTACGGATGACAGATCAACTTTGACGAAGTTGTCACGATCATTTCGCATTTGCATGTGCCATATTCCAAGAGCGTGGGCAAATTCGTGAGCGGCTATACCAATCTGTAGACACATATTTTCAACACCAAGTATATAACTAAACATGAATTACTGGTAAAAACTATCCTACTTACCATTTCACAGCCGCTCCCCAGTGACAATTCCTGTACTCCTCCCGCCATTCCAATAGTTGCAAAACAACCAGCTCCGCTGAATACTCGTATTCTGTTGGTAGCGGTTGTGCTCTCTGTGAATTCAAGGCAAGTACGACTTCGAATGTAGTTGAGTGCTTCTTTGACGATGGATCGCTTTCTGGAATCTAAAAGAATTTTGTTAAAGGGTGGAGGACTTTGCTGCACAGAAGAGAGCAAGGCTTTAAGGGTCACAGCATTTCCCTCCATATTAGTTGATTTCTTTTTTATTTGCTGCAGTCTCTTGTTGTTACTTAAGTCATCAGCGACTAAAATAACAACGATACTTCAGACTCTGCATAAGTAATCTTAGGCAAGATGGAGTTCTAAAATAAAACCTAGCTCTTTTTAAATAGCCAAAACTGTGAGTGCAAGAGCCTCATCTGGGGCTTGTTCAGCTATAGGTCCGTAGTAAAATAGTCAGCTAAGGTGATCTTAAAGTGTAGGTCAAGAAAGCTTCGCACAAGTTGTAATGCCAAAACCATTCACATTTTTTGCGAGACTGTGGTTCCCTCTTAGCATCTTATAAATCTATCTTCAACTAAAGATGAGTTCTTATCCCGTCACATCAGAATTTATACTTGTAGTTAAATAAGAGTTTTCCCGAAATTTCTCCTTTTGATTTGGGCGCAGCCATCGATTTCAGGTGGTCAAAACTGCTGCAAGATATGTGCAATTTGCAAGTTGAGTTGCGAAATTGCTAGCCTCTGCTGCTTTTTTTGGTAGCTTCAGTCTACCATACTTATATTTTGTACTTGTTTCAGTAGAATTGGGCAGTTTTATTTATGTTAAATTCTCAGAAACGATTCGAGGCGTGACGATGCTTTTAGATATATAAAACTTTTACTAATTTTATTACGTACTCTGTTATGTCACGTCTTACGGAATATTTCAAAGCAAACCTGCAAGCTACATACCCTCTAATCTAGCATGAAAGTTGCTTCGGATTTCGTTACTAACTTTTCCAAAGTAAATGAGTAAATTTTATTTTGGAGGAATGTCATGTCCTTGAAAGGTAATGCATGCATTACTGAAAATTTGAGCGAAACAACCGAACCCATGCTGATGTCGAAGAAGTAGAACACCCTATTGCCCGGCCACAGTCGAGCGCCACTGTCGACCTGACGTTTTTGCCGCTGGCTCTTGTCTGACCGGATACTTCTTTCAATCCACTCGAGCTGGTCACTGAAGTTGTGTTCAAATGAACTCAGGCATATTTACGTAGTTTTTCAGTTCAAAATTTAAATCGTACTCAGTCAAACTGATGTCACCCTGAAAAAGATACTCAGCAACACCCTCCCTTTGATTAATTTCCTCTATGCTTGGATCAGTTATACCATCAGTAGATGTGCTCTCGGAAGCGACCTAAAAGCAGAAAATAGATACATGAACTCTGACTTAATAGCAGTCAGTCCAAAAAATGCCTGACTGCCAGAGTAGTCAAAGAGAGTTTACGTTTTGAGCAGAGGAGGCTAGATGTAGACGACTTGCTTCGACAAGCAGCGTTTTATTTCCAAAGTATAATGCTCCCAAACGCTGTAGCCTAGCTTGGCGTTCTTCTACAGTTCCACCGCGAAGTGTCTGCAGTGATTTGTAGAAACAGCTATTGCAAAGAAAATTCAAAAAGCATTTTACCACAGCTTGGTACGTAACCTGTTTCAGTTCAGTACCTGCATCAACGACTTTCTTGCTTTTGCTGAAAGTCCCACTGCTCCGAAAAAAAGCTCCGAGAGTAACACCATATAAATGAGGAACTTCTTCGCATGCAACATTTTATAAATAAACAATAAGTATACGTGCCTAATTATGATCGCTTCTGAAAAAGAAAATTATGAACTAAAACGGCTCTTTCGAAATTCTTTTGTTAAAGGATAATAAGGGTGCGCAGAAACCCAGTTAACTTAACCAAAGGAAAAGCTTTGAAAGTAGATAATTGTTCTATAGCCAGAAATAAACAATGCTTTACGATATTCTAGGCAGCGGAAATAATCTTTGCCCTAAACCAGCTGTTTTTTGGTTGTGAGAAAAAGTAGGAGTAAGAAAATCAAACATAATTCCTCTAAATAGAGAATTTTCACGAAATTTTATATATAACAGGAAAACGAAAATTCCCTCTTTCTAATGTTCAGGCAAACCCGGCTTCCTTTTCAACATATTAACCTGGTTCAACTCATGGTCATTTTTAACGTTACTCTTGACCAAAGTCGCGACAGAGTGGCATCAAAATAAATTCTAAAAACGAAGAGAGTTCCCAGCCTACAATAGAGCAAATTTTCCAGTTTCGTACCTTTCACAAAGTTACCTGAAAAGTTTGCAGCATGAACACATAGGTAATTGTGTTTTTTTAAGTGACATTTTTAACAAGAATCAAGAAATGCCAATGTTTGATTTCTAATCCCTTAGGGATTATAGGCTTTATGCTAATTCTTCGCAGAGCATGATAGTGTTTATCTTCTCTTTTGACAACCGTTGAGAACTTACATGGCATATATGCCTACCTTAAGTTTTCAAAACTTTTTGTGCTGCACCTCTGCGCAGCAAGAGCAGATGTTGCACATGGCCTTTCCCCATCATCTCCTCCTTCCAACCACATGCAAGCTTCACTGTATTTTCTCGTCACTGTATTCTTATATCAGCTCGAAGACGAACTTTTACGTAGACTCCAGGTATAGGCGACTATCGTAACTGCTGCAACAGTTCATCGGAACTTCCCCTGGCAGTGTTCGAGTTCGAAATCCATTGAGCAGAAAAGTTCGAAATCCATTGAGCAGAAAAAAGCTCTACACTTCCGTAATGCTGTCCCACCTAACTGTCGGATGGTCAGATCGAGCTCGAACATGAGCTTAGCGACCGGCTGGAGATGTCAGATCATAACCCATGCGGTGAGTGACGCTTATGCTGGTTGTGGGTGAAAACAATGAAGCCTGAGCCTGGCTGTTCGCAGTGATCCCAGGTAACACCAGCTTGTTATCCCTACCCCATATCTCACATATATTTAGAGTAATAGATATTGGTAATACTTGTACAGATGTTCTGCAATGCGCTCAGGTAAGGACCGATCACCCTTGAACCTGATAGTTGCAGAAAATTTGTTGAATTTTATAGAGGAACGAAATTCACTGCAAGTGTATTGATCCATTCTTACGCTACAAGGTTTTTTGTTGCAGAATGATCTCTTTTCATGCGCTATTTAAAATAACATAAACTGAAAAAATATCAGGAAATAGTATATAGAAAGGGAGAAGTCCTGAACCAAACTGGCCTGTCAGTTCCGAGTAACTGGAAAAACACTTCGAAAAAAAAAAAAACCAAGAGAGATCAGCTTACTGCTAGGCTAGTAGTGAAGTAGAAATCTTCTCGTTTATAAGCAGTAGCGATGAGCAAAGTTTAAGTTTGTTATAACAGCCGCCTAGCATCCGTACAAACTTATTTGTTTTTCAAACAAGGATAGTTTTGATGCTCTGTTTGCCTCAGCTGAATACATATCACCCTGTATCAGTCACTTTAAGCCCTGTTTTTATCACTAAAGGTAGAAATAAAAAATGCAGAGCCCGACAAGTGGGAACTTTGATCGACTTGCACATTTTTTGTTCAAGAAGCCAAAAAACCTCTGACAATGAAGAGATGTCGTGAGAAGCAGTTGTCGGGTTTGAGAAGTCTAGTTCTCAATGATGGAACAGAACTTTCTGAAAATAGCGATGTTGTTTAAGTCGTGGACGAAGATGGTATATCAGATCAAAAACTTCGACCTCTCTTGGCTGGTATCGCAGGCCGAGCCAGGGGGATGACTTAGTACAGGTTGGAGTCACGATCCTATCACTTGAGCATGAAACCCTAGCGAAAAAACTTCAGAAGCACTTTGGATTACTGTTGAAATTCTTAAAATGAACAGGAAAGAAGAGCGCATTCCTATCACCAACGAACTCATCCCTGCCAATGCCTTTGGAGTTCTGAGCGGTCAGATCAGAAAAATGGCGAAACATTAGCCAAATAAGCTATCATATACCATCTTGATACGCGGCTTAAACAGCAACTTCGCTATATTTTCAGTATGACAATATTCAAAGTCAGTCGCACTTGGACTAAAGATAATTCTAGAATCATAAGCTTGTAGGATACTATAGAGTTCCATCTTCGCCTGGCTCCTTATGCTGGACTATTTTGCTGTTCTTCATTTTAAGACGAAGTATAATTCGTCATGGGATACCCTTCTAATAAGGCTTTTAAGCGTAGAAGAACTGCAATAATGGCTGGAATCGCGTCCCAGTTAGATAAAAGCAGACGGAGTGGTTTTGAGCCTTCACGTTTATCCATACTAAGAACAGACCAAGCTCCGACTCCAGACCGCATTTGTAGCTTAAAGGCAGTGTAACACCAGATTCTTTGCCGGATTTTTTAGTAGGAAAAATGAAGGAGGGCCTGCTGTATAACTATACCACAGTAGCAGCTTCAATAGCCTGCTCGTTTTGAAGAGAAACCTTTGTCAAGGGTAAGTGTCAGGGTCAAAAACTACAGTGCAACAGAGAACAATAGTCGAAGCAAGGCTCTGAAGTGTCTTCTTAAACACGTGCTCATACAAAGGGGATGACCTAATATTGATTTTTAGGCTGTTTCTTGGTTCGGTATTTTATGAAGACGTAGTTCGAAGAGGTTTCCTGTTAATGCAGTTTAAATTTTTGAATTTGCGAGCGCGATCACAGTGAGATGGCAATGATTCGAACTGTGGAAAGCACTTCTTCAGAAAACTGCTCTAAAGAAGGTTCTGTACCGTTTGGCATTCCAAACTCCTTTTACCAAAGTAGATCCAGACCTAGTGCTCTTTGCTACACGTAGTTTTGGGCCCGTACCAAAGTTCCTTTATTTGGGATCCGATGAAAAAAAAAACCGTGAGCCGGACAACTGCAAGGCCTTTCAATTCTCGAGGGATTCAGCTGCCTCAAATATAGATGTAACTCAAAATTAAAAAAAAAATCCAAAAGTTCCCTGTCTCTATGATATAGAAGCATAAAAAGTAGCTCTAAAGCGCCAGCAGTTTTTTTGAGAAAATTCATGAATTGTAACGAAAAGTAATGGGGACTGATTCGATCTGTCGTATATCGAAATGGAACGTGATTGTTAAGCGGTCAATAATGACAAACAACTCTCAGCATTTTGCAGATCGTTTTCTTTGCTAAAATTGACTGGAGCACCTTCCAAAAACGAAGAATGCATCCTGTTGGAATAATCAGTATACGTTGCATTTTCTTTCGCTGGTTCACAGCATCTGAGACAAGTTGGCTGACGATGCGTCAGCAGAAGTGTAGGTTGTTCCACAGCAACTTACGAATCTTCAGCTTATCCTTGTTTATCCTCTCCTCGTGCACCTGCTATTTCGTTACTTCGTCCTGTTGAGATTCGGATGAGCGTCCACTGGAGGGCAGACGTTATCCTTTTTAGTTTCATCCGAGCATATCGCCTGTCAGCTCAACTTGGTATCTTACGTCATTAGGTCAAGCTCTGGATCCGATGAGGTAGGCGGCTGTCAGCGGACCGTTCAGGACAGATTTTCTCGGTTGAAAGAACTTTGGTATGGGCCCTGACCTAGGAATGGTCGAATGCTCCTTCACTATGATCCATGACTCTTTTCAAAGAAGCAGTTGGCAATTTAGAGCAAATTTTTTATACTCTCAATAGTGAATTTTACATCACGCTTCTTGATACGAAGTCTTTTGCTGGATATATGTATAGTCGAGAAAAAAAATTTGAAGTAGACAAAAAGTGCTGGAAAAAATAAGGTGATTACTACGCGTCTACACGCACTTTAGAGCTAATTTTTGTATTTCCAAACTAGACTGACTGAAAACTATTGGAATTATTTCAGAGAAATTTTTAAAGTGGCTTCTAAACTTAGGTCATGCTAATATCCATGGAAACTGATAGTTTAGGCAAAGTTTGGCTGACGATTTCTTCAGTGGATCTCAGCGCAAGAAACTTTAATACGGGCTGATGCGTCTATTAGAGTAGAGCTGCTCATATCTTGCTTCTTAATTGCTCCTTTGCAGAAACGTACCAAGGAGTTTTTTTTTGTGAATAGACTCCTTTGCGTAAAGCGTGCACAGAGCTTGCAATACTTTTATTATTCTTTGATTAAAAGAATTGTCATGAATGTCAGATATCCATTAAATGCTCATTAGGCTGCTGGACACAGTCCGTTGACGCAGCCAGTTTGTCCCTCAGGACATTTGTTGCAGGCTGGACCGATGGTGTAAAGCTTCACTGCGTTTGCTAGAGTTCTGCAACAAAGGCAACATTTTATGCTATATAGAGTAGTTGTTTCTGCGCTTACGTGTTATAGTGACAAACGACGTTGGTCCTTTTTTCGCATATCACAATTCCACAACCAACTTGTGTTGTCAAGTCCGATGCCATCTAGAGAAAAACCGGTAAGTACGCAGCGTAACTCTGAACGTTTGGTTAACGGCGAGTCCACAGTTACCAGGTTGTTAAGATCTGCTGCGGGTAGACTCCGCGAGGAGTGTAGCCCAACGAATCGCAGTCGCTCAGCGACTGTGGATTCGATACGCATTGAATTTGGAAAAGCAGGCATCTGGAGCGACGCGAAAATCGTCGACGGCTGGCGGCCGCAGCAGCTGAGCTACACTCCGCCGGCGATTCTAGTCGCCAATGATTGCAGTCAATACTCATCAAAATTTGAGTCATTGACGTCTCCTAGTCGTGTTACCGCAGCGGCCGCTACGACTAGCAGTCGCCGCCGTCGTCGTCACCTGCAGTGGCCGTACTTCTAACTTTTTTCTTGTACATTTGAGTTATTATTTAGTTATTTTTGAGTTCTATAAAAAGTTTAGATCAGTGGAAATAAAAGATTATTGATTTTAAGTCGCCATTCAGTACTAAGTCACCAGCGACGGCCAGTCCCCAGCGACTGGAGTCGTAGCGGCCGCAGCGGCCGCTGCAGCCGCTACGACTGAAACGACGGCGGCCGCCGCGATCGCCGACAGTTGGGCTACACTCCTCGCGTAGTCTACCCGCAGCCTGAGCTTCCGCTAAGGTTAACTGAAAGTTCAAAGTGCGAAAATCGGAGTGTCCGGCAATTCCGCTGTAGTATGCAGGATTTTATGGAGCCTTTGAGGTAACAAATGATACCAGGGCACAAGTTACGTACTCACTTTCTGATTCTGATAGTCGAGGGAAAATACCCTAAAAACCGACTATAACCCGCGCTATTGATTTTCTTGTTTATTAATTGCGTTATTTTGAACTTTTACTATATTTCATTGCACTTAAAGTCGTGTTACGGTCAGTAACGAAAGTATTAGAGAAAAGGAATCCTATAGTCGGGAATACAAGCTAATGAAGCCAAGTAGTTTCACCGTATTGCAGCGAATTTCTGTGCAGCTTCTGTGCATCAGCCTTTGCCAAAGCCGCGGAAAGAAAAAAGCGGCGATTCTTCGTACTTTCGTCAAAAAAGAACGTCCCGGAATTCGTCTGAAAGATCCTGTTAACCTGGATGAAATCCCGGTCAGTTGCGCTCTTCCAGGAAGGAGAACCATAGATGTACGTGGCAAAGAGGATATCGCTCTCGTTACGACTGGCAATGAAAAAAAAATCCTCAGTTAAGCTTTACGTAACTGCCGACGTTCAGGAATGCCCACCTTTTGTTAGCTTTAACCGTAAAACGATATCAAAAAAGTAGTTTCTGCCACGAATTACAATAAATGACCAGTACAACCGGAGTATAGCCCGCACCGAACTATAGCCCGCGGGCTATCGTCCGGTTTTTAGGGTAATTTTTCCACAACTTAACTCACCCTCGGATCCCTCTACAGGTCTGATCGGAACCGTCCGCAAATGAACAAACTCTTTCGAGCGGATCCGGTGAGCGATCTGGAGGGGTGCGACCTTCTATGCGAGAATCCCAAACAGTATACTTCGGATATTCGAAGATTTTTTTTGAATGAATGAATATCGAATAAATTCATTCGAAGAATTTTTCGAATAAATGAATAACGAGTAAATTCATTTGAGGAAAAATTCGAATAAATGAACATCGAATATATTCATTCGAAAAAATTTTCGAATAAATAAATATCGAATATTTTCATTCGAGAAAAATTCCGAATAAATAAATATCGAATATTTTCATTCGAAG
>KN549309.1:161332-173243 GCA_000797555.1 Oesophagostomum dentatum | reverse complement strand
TCCATCGAAACGGTAGGGGCGGGGTGGGGGGGGGGGGGGAATCCTTCCCCCAGCAGTACTTCAGTTGTGCTGCATGTGCAAGAACACGGTTGAACTCACATTTGCAGAGATGAATGATATCGGGGCATTCCTCAATTCACAGGTGGAAATCGTGTGAGTTCACCCAACGTATTTTCCTTCAACTCCAGTGTGACTCATGCATACGGCCCTGAGATTAGATACCAGTTTCGTAAAAACTAAGTAACAGTTGCTTACGAAAATCCCGCCATAGCCAAATACCTCAAAAATGGAACTATGAGCTGATTATTTGTTTAAGATTTTTGAACGGCATCTCTTTTATTTTCCTTCCTATTTTTTTGGACGAATGCGCATTCTGCCGGCTGCGGGAGAATGTAGTACCCTATGCTTAGCTTGGAGAAGCTCGTCCGACCCCCGAAAAAGGCTCATTATTGAAACTTCCGCTAAGCCTCCGCATGCGGTTTCTAGGTATCGCAGAAGTTCCGAGGCTACCTCGAGCCACTCGACCGGAGACAGAGCTTACGCGGCACTTAGGGAGGAAAGCTTCGAAGCTTCTCGCCAGTAGAAGCATTTTTGCGCGAAAATTCCGAAAATTTGACTTTTTGACTCCCAATTTCATTCGTGGCTCTGTTGAACATCCAAAAAACAGCTGTTTCTGCTGAGATTCCAAAGGCTTGCCTAGATATGAAGCTTCTTCTGCGTCCCGGCATAACCTCCTAAGTTTTATGACATTCTGAAAAATGACTATGTTTTCCGAACTCGGGAGTACAGCTATCGCAGCTTACCAGAATCGAAGGTGCACCGAATCTAGTTCATCTCGCTTTTTAATTGTCATAGTGCATTATATAAGACATAGCTGACCGCCGCTCATATATAGGCTCATTTTATCGTTAGACAGTTGTCGCGACATCATAAATCGGCAGTCAACCGGCTAACTGTTGACCCACCGTTATGGAAAGGCTGAAGTTTTGTTATTCCATAGAAGGACTTACCTTGCCGAACGCGCTTATCCCTAAATGGGTGTAGTAGATGTTTTGAACTTGATCAATACCTTCCTCCAGTTCAGTTATCTCAGACCACCAGTAATCTATTGCCTATTTCCGAATAGGAGCATCAAGTTTTTGCTTTAAAAGTTTCCCTATAAGACGACTTACCTCTGTACCGGCATCCGTTAGTGTCTTGTTTGTTACGCAAAAGACGGCGCTGTTTTCGGTCAGATGGTCAGTTGAAGTTACACCCATGTCACTGCATTTGAGAGCGTGCTCATACGCAGTCTTTTCCAAATCGCAGTTGTAGGTCTGAGAAATCGTTTTTTTTTGCTCTGAGGTGTTCTGTTTCATATTAATCTCAATGTACCAGTGTAGGCATTTTCGATGCCCTTCTCAACATTTTACCAGTTTTTCCATTAGCAACGGTAAATGTAGCTAGAGCAGACCTAAAAAATACTGCTACACTAAGTCTTTTCTACCGAACAAGAAAAAAATCGTATTATACTACCGCAGTGCATTATGCTTATCCAGGAGTGCAGTCCTGAGTGAGTCGTCCATATCAACGTTATTGGGACACATACTGCTCGGTACGGCTGCAGTAACTTCGCTAGTTATGAGACACACAGAATGTAATTTTCTTTTTTCATTAAAAACAACAAGTTCCAACCGCGTCTGCAATGACATTCCTATTGTCCCGGCTAGCCTTTGGCAGTTTCGAGAACTTCGGCAACTATACTATACTATACTATACCACTTCAAAAGTGTGCATATATCTACCCAAAATTCTGCCAATCATCCAATCGTTTGCTCCAAGACATTCTTGGATAGAACATCAAGCGGTTTTGGAAACAGCTTATAGGCCGGGAAAAAGTGGAAGGAGTTCAGTTTCTAGAAATAATTTCATCGTTGAGTCAAAAACAGCTAAAAACAGCTGAAAAATTCATAAATTCAAATTCCTCGCATTCAGCTCCGCTTACTTTTAGTATGAGCCCCCTCACCCAACCAATAGTTTTTCACTGCTATTTCATCGGCTAGGCATCGCTTGAGCATGAAGGAACCATAGAAGGAGCACTATAAAAGTCTTTTTGCTGCTATTCTCGGCGCAGGGTGGAGGTGAAAGCATGGGGATACGTGTGCGGCATAGGCGACACTGATACAGAGCTGCTATTCTTTTCAGGCCTTTGGAGAAGACGGTGTGTCGAAACATTAGGCGAATAAAGATATTCCACCTAACAACCTCTTTGGCAAAGCAAATTTCATTACAAGAAGATGGAAGATAGAAACTGATGGAGGTCAGAGTTATTTGTAGGGCAGTAAAAACGTGAAACCGTTGGCAACTTCATAGATCGATTCTGTGAACAATATTAAGATACTCATCACTACTTCTTAAACAAGTTATGAAATTTGAAGAAAAAATTACTTTGGTCTCTTATCTACCTTCACCCCTTTTCGGCCTAATGAAGAGCACTGCTGGATACCTAGCACATGTCTGGACTCATAACAAAAGAATTTAATTCTTAAGGGTATAATTACCACAGCGGAGAACTCCCTCTGCACACATCAGTCATCTGCAGGCTAGCGGACTTTTCAAATTCTTAGGTCTCCTCTCCCTATCAAAGAGAAGCCTTTACTCAAACATCCCTGCGCGAGTTTACCATCATTGTGATGCACTGCTGGTGCTCCAAGCTCGTACTAGGTAGAACTCTCGTAAAATTACCAGTGGTTGTTGCTGCTGACGTTGGACACTGGCCATCAGTGGCTGGGCATAACCCGTTAACGCAACTTTGGAGGCCATCTGGGCATTTGTTACAATATGGTCCGCACGTGTAGAGTTTTACAGCATTTTTTAGACTTCTGCAAAGAAAAAGCTAAGACCTGCATGGAGAGCATTCATATTAACTTACGTTTCATAGTGACAAACGAAGTTGATCGAGGAACCACAATGGACAACCGAACAGCCAACTCCTGTTGTTAGATCCGATGCTATCTAAACGTGTATATTACGTATTTTACTGTTAGTGTTCTATCTTCGAACACACATATGATACTCCACAACAAGGCACCTTCGCAAAAGAGCTGATTCCTAAATGTGTGTAGAAGAGATTTTGTATTTGATCGATGGGTCCATATGTTTTGATCTCAGCCCACCACAGCTGTATTGCCTAAATCTGCCTGGCTGAAAAGCTTTCTCCGACGCAACGTATTGTAGCATACGTTCTTTCCTGCTTGTTCTAACGTCCTCTCAAGATTAGTTGTAAAATTTTTATTATTTTCCACATCTCCAACCAATGACGAGTCCATACTATCGCACTGCTTAGCACGTTCGTAAGCTGTTTTTTCCAGTTCGCAGCAGTACACCTGAAAAATTTTCGTGGGTCAATTTGCTGTTGGCAGAGTATCCTCTTTTCCCCTCTTTCTTTCATTTGAGATTAAGTAGGCTTTGTTTTGGCCGTAAATAGCTTACTTAGAAGGATGAGGGAAGTAAAAGGAACGAAATAGTGCGAAATTTATTAAATATGATTTGAAGATTCCGCAATTCCTGAGCAGATACTTGCCGGTACAATAGCTTGTGTTTTTTTTTACAATTATGACTTCTCAAAAAAGCACCGCTTTTGAGGAGAGACCGTCCATTACTTCTTTATGTAGATAAGTATTCGATATACCTCCTTTCTGGGCAAAATCTCGCAGCTACACTCTTAGTTCCGCTTTGAAACGAAGTTGACTTGAGTAGTAGTTTTTTTTGTTTTACAATTTTTTGCCCAGAACGGTAGTTAAGATAGCTTCTATACTACTTATTAATACTGTAAAGCACTGACAGTACTACTGCTCAGACTTTGCTCTTTCTTCTTGTCCCAATCGTACAGACAACTTCGAGAAGGCGATATGTTCTCAAACACTTCCCTTACACTAGACGTATCTATCATTTTAGCTCCAAGAGAACTAATTGTAAGTGTAAGAACATTTTCTAATCACTGTAAACAAATCTACATACCCCTTGCCTTTACTGCTACTGGTAGAAGGTTTGATGACTGCTAACAAGGAATCTCCAATCCCCGATTTTTAGGTGACTTACGACTGTACCAGCATTGGGTGATGCTTTCTGCACAACTGCCTAGCCTGCAGTGTTCAGATCACGTTCGCAGTCGCGGAGTGGGCGCTGCCATCAAGGGCAAATTGCTTGATAATCAACACTAATGGGAATATGTTAGAGGCAGCTACCTAATGTGATTGTATTCGTCTAATTTTTCTTTCTGGACCTCGTACAGAGAGTTCGCAAGACCTATACATGATATGCACTAGTACCAACATAAGAAGTAACGTTATCAATCCATTTTTACTCGGTCTGCCCTCTATCTTTGCTTACCATACATTTTCTGTGAATGTATTTCATGACCGAAACATTTTTCATTTCATTTCATAAGGCTCATGTGAAAAAAGAGAAAAAAAATTTAAAAAAAACAATAGTGCAAACGTATAACAATGTACTGCGATAGGTGCAATAAGCCAAATCACTCCGAAACATTTTTCATTTCATTTCATAAGGCTCATGTGAAAAAAGAGAAAAAAAAATTTAAAAAAAAACAATAGTGCAAACGTATAACAATGTACTGCGATAGGTGCAATAAGCCAAATCAGCTAACAGAGACGATACAAATGAAAACACAACAGTGAGCAAAGAGTTGAGTTGAAAATTACTAGCAAACAGTTTGCTATTGTCTCAGATATCCAGCTATCCTTCTTTATATAAAACACGAATCTTGCTTCACTTTTCAAAAAATCGGCCAAAAATTAAATAATTGCGCCTGCGAAAAACTAGGAGGAAGTCCAAATCTGGGTTTCTAGCGTTTGGCAGGATACCCACAGGGCCAACGTTGCTCCAGAAAGCCTCGTGTCTGGTCCATGTGCAACAGCAGTGGGTGATTCGCATGACGAGATCACCCATTATCATAGATCACCCAAGAAGCTACCAGAATGCTTAATATTACGCGTTTTCACGCTCAGATGCGCAGGTTTCAGAGATTCGCTAAAAATTATTGTTAATCTTCATCTTGCGTAGACAGTACAAAGGCTAGTAAGCGCACGACTCTGTCACCTCTCACTCTATCATCATAGCCGGTTTTTGGATAACTGATTGCGTTTCTCAAAATTTTTCCGGCCGGGACCCAGTGGGCCCCGTCACATGAGGGGAAGGCTCTGCTGCCCTCTCGCGGGTAAGCGCGCTGACACGTCCTTTAAGTTTATACAGCTATGCAGAGACTATTTTTTTAATGTTTGGGAGCCCTTTTGAGGAGCAAGTAACTTCGCAACAACACTATTTACTGTCACTTTCAGAAATAATCATCTGTGCACATGTGATTATCATTTTCACGCAGTAGGAACAACAAGCTCTGCATTCGTTCAAAATGAGCTCAGAGGGAGGAGGCGACTTTGTGAAGGGAATCGCACATAAATGCTAAGCAAAAACATCACTAGCTTTCATGAGCAGTCTGAAGCCAGGTTATTATCGTCGTACGTCGAGAAATATGTTGTACACAGTTAAGTGGCTCGCACACAAAGTTGCTTACACGGCCACTGCTAATAATCTTAAAATTCTAAAAGTAATCCTAAAAAATTAAGGTCGTTGATCAGTCGTTCGCTTTTGCAAATGCAGATTCGGTCCCAAAAGTACTCGAACAGCCGAAAATTTTAATTATCGGAAAAGGCAAGCATCGTTTGTCTATTGGCTGCTGACTAGTGGCGCGGTCTACATACTGTGCATGCGTGAAGATGCCGGATCCCCTGCTCGCTTCCAGTGATAACGATGGCAGATGTTCGGCGCTGGAAATGTTTCGATGTTTTCGATATGCAACATTCCACTGGTGACGACTTATATCAGAGTACCCGGTGCGCTCGCTAACTCTATAAAAGCCTGTAAACGGATATCATTACGATCGCGATCGAAAGTCCGAAGGACATTATAAAAGAATAAGTTTTAGTGGAGGATTGCATTCACTCTTCCTCGAAATCTTCATGGACGGTTAACATAGAAATGATAAAAGATAGGAATGCAAATGTCGTTTTCCACACTATGGCTTCTTTTGATAGTGATTAGAGTTCGCAAACACACAGGTACATTTAATTTTTTTTCTAGGGTACCGCTTAGTTTCTTCGTACGATAATCCGTCTTCAATGGAAAGTTGTGCAAATCGAAAACGTCCAATGATTCTTCGACCTTTTTTCTTGCTGTTTTGCGCATTCTTTCCCATTTTTGTGTGCCAGCTTCTATTCCTTCTTTCCAATACGCGCGTGTGTTGGCTGCGCCATTTCATCCAGTCTTTAGAGCTGTGATCTTGGATTTGTGAAGCCTTTTTTGCGGAGTTAGCTTGGAAATTAGACTATGATGTCAAAGAAGGCTGAAAATAACTATCCTACTGGAAAGGAGACTTACAAATCTAAGAAGAATTAGTCAACAATCACTGTAAAAAACTGTTAAAAACATGTGCGGAAACTGAAAAGTAACTGAAAAGGGTGGTGCAAAGAAAAAATCTCCAATTAGAAAAGCGAACTGGAACATTAGAGCATAAAAACGGAGAAAACGGTGAAAAACAGAAAAAAAAATAATGCAAGAACCGGTTTTCAGCTCAGAAGTCAGGTGCCAGTAGCATGCTACCGATTGGTAGCGCCTAGGCGACCCGCTCTCACCCCCTCCCCGGTACGCAGATCGCGCCTCTAGTCAACCACGGATAGGCAAACTGTACTTACTTCAACTGGCGACGAACTCTCTCACCTCTCATCTCATTTTTAGGTGCCGCTTATATTAATATGGCGTTTCTGTATGTCTACTTACCCTAAAAGTTCTCCGCAAGATCTGATCTAAAATCTTGCTTTTTGGCCTTTTTTCTGGTACAAACTCTTTACGGATCAAACACGCGCGGAAACCAACAATTCAAGTGGATGGAGTGATGGCCATGTCCCTAAGGACACCTTGAAATCGCTAACAGTCCTTTCAGGCTACGTGGCAGAACTTTGAAACTTCTCGCTAGAATCAGCGTTTCTCCGTGTTCCTCAGTTACTTCACGCTCAAGAGAGTACATGTTTTACTACTAGTCTCGTTACTGCAAAACTGACAAAACTGCAAATAGACTGAAATTCTTACGTATGCAGAAGTAATACTTCAAGAAGATAGAACAGAGTAGCCAACAACAAGTGCCTGCTAGTACTTAACCTACCAGCATTGGCATCTTATTTGCCCTCCTTAATAGTGTACCGTTGTTACCATTGTAAGCAGCCCCCATTGCAAGAGTGGATCTGAACATGCCTTGGAGACATTGTACTCTGAGCTTAAGAGCCTGCACAATAGAGCGTTTACCTGAGCGAGTTGTGCCTAGCGAGGTATACATTTCTAAGGTCATCGGTCATTCCATTGTCGCCATTATCCGGACACATAGAAGATTTGGCTGTAAAAGTGCTGGTAGACATACTTCTTTATTCACCAAACCGAGGATACATTTCTGATAATGTCAAAAATGTCTTTTTTCCTATTTCGGTTTTTTATCCATCTGTGATTTTCTTGAAACCTTCTACGTGAGAAAGATGTGCTCAATGACAATCAGCAACCATCGACTCATATATTCCAAGAATTCATGTGTTCCTAACGCATTGCAGCCAACAATGCTGACAGTGGTGTGATGGAAATGCCTTAAAAAACTGAAAAGCTGTCAGGGACCAAGGACTGACCCGTGCCTAACTTCATCCAGCTAAGATAACTTTAAATAAGTGCTCCGCTAAAAGTAGACCGGTTCATCTAATTAGGCTGGCACTTTCTAATATAAAGCAGCCCAGCTAATCGATGAAAGCCTCGGCTGAACCCGAATTGCAGTACGTAGCCATCGTAACTAGATTGCACAATACGTGTCTAAACCTCTCCTTCTTTTATGATGAAAAACCATTTAAACAGATTGCGCCGAATTACTAGAAAAACTGCAGAAAGAGTGAAAGTCACTACATATAGGCAGATTCATCCAGTTGAACGATCATATGCTCCAATATTTTTTGTCTAGTATGTGGAACATTATCTACAGGAGTTGTTTTCAGGACGTGGCCTTCACTCAGCGCTGCTAGCTCTTCACGACTTTTGTACCGAAGATGGACCCTGACGTTTTCGCACGTTTTCGAAGTAGACTTCTCCCAGTGCAAAATTATAAGTTTTCGTCTGGAAAACTTTTGTTGTGGCGAAAATATTTACCACCAAAGTGCCCACCTCACCCAAAATGAGGTTCGTTTCAGACACAAAACTGTTCTAAAAAATGGGTACATAATTTGTGGGTGACCATACCTGAATCACAGCACAAAATGAACCGCGTGCTCTCTAAAAAAGTAGTTTTCATTAGTTTTTCGCTTGTCATTTTTTCTGTCTTTTTTGACACTTGCAACATCCCACCGTCGGGGCCCCCAAAAATCGATAACCACATAGTTCGCTGAAACTTCACCCAACGGCGGTGTGGGTGCGTAGCGTTAGGCACCCGCACCTTTCCTCGCACCTCTCCTCGTGCCTTTAATTACTACCGGAGGGTAGCCAACAGGGACAATCGAGGAGAAGGAATGGTCGCTAGCAGCACCTATTACAAGGACGCTGCGCCTACTGAGAACTCGCTGCACCCGCGATGTGGCGCAGAGTTGTAGTGCAAAACAATTCCGCGGCTGGTGCAGCATAACATCAAACTAAGCAAAACGTCTAAAATTTTACATTTCACCGTAACAAATGCGTACATATATAAGCTGGACCTCTGACGGAACAATAAGGAAGATGACGTTCCACAATTATGCCGGTAGCCTTCCGTGCTTATCCCCTCACGTACTCTTGGGCTGCTCCGGCCGATCAAGCCCACTCCCTGGTGCTCCTTGCAGCAATGCCCTCTAGATACCCTCCACTACTAATTAGAGGCACGAGAAGAGGTGCGAGGAAAGGTGTGGGTGAATGACGCCCGTTCCCCCGGCGGTGTTTCGGTCACTGATCACGATAATCAAGCTCACTTTGTACATTAATTCCTTTTTGTAAGGTTAAGGCCGAGTGAAAATGTTACAGGGATCAGAAAGGACAGAAAAAAGTGATAAACAGGAATACAAATGAAAAGTACCGTTTCAGAGAGCAAAATTTCCGCGTAATGCTATAATTCGGGTTCTGTCACCCACAAGTTACGTATCCATGTTTTAGCAACAGTTTTTTTTCTGAAAGGAACCTCATTTTGTGTTAGGTGGACATTTTGGTGCTAAATTTTTTTNCGCCACAATGAAAGTTTTTCAGACGAACACTAATAATCTTATACTGGGAGAAGTCTAGTCTCAAGACGCGCGAAAACGTCAGGATCCATTCGCCATAAAGTCAATTAGAGCTCCACATTTTGCTGTCCTACAACTAAAATCATGACTCTCTAGAGGTCAAAATTCCCCTCAAAAGTCCCTAAATTCTTGAAGCTTCCGCCCAAAGTAATCGAACACAATAATTTTGGTGGATTTTGAAGTTATGTTGGAGGACTTTCAGCGAAGCGACGCTTGCGACCGTCAGTTGGTGGAGCGACGGTCGATTTTCACCATTCCATGAGCAGCATTCTACATCTGTGTATTGCATAAATCCTTTCGTACACTTACAGCACTGCACCGACTGATAGCCTCTTCACTTATATATAGTAGAGAGTTGACCAGTCAGTGCAGTGCTGTAAGGTGTGCAGTGACAGAAATCATCGGCCATACAGCAAAATGATTACCGGACGTTTGTCGCGCCCCGCGCGACGTCGCCGAATCCGCATGGCGGAGAGTGACAGAGAGGAAGAGCCGTTTGAGTTAGTTGTCGCACCCGCCACCTTCTATGTTTTCGCCGCAGAGCACAATTGCATGACGCAAACAGAGTATGAAACAGAGTATGACGCATCAGGTCAAATTCCAGTCGATTACGTTTGAGGTCGAGAATTTTCGCGCGCTTTGCAAGAGAACGCCTGTCTATGAAGAGGACGCAGACGAGAGTAGCACGCCCCTGCCCCGCCCCCTGTTCGCCGCGTCCGCGGCAAAAGCGTGACAAACGTCCATAGACGGAGCGAAATTCTCCTCAAGACCAACTCTTGACAATAACGGCTAACCATTAGTTCGCGCTCCAGCTAATTTAGAGACGCCTTTTTTCCCTGATTTGTGTAGGTGCACACTGCACAGTAGGTCTAGGTCTGTCTCGCATTGGTGCCTGCTTCGTAGCATTGTACTAAAGGAACGTCCGGAAATAGAATTTAAAATAGAATTTATGGTTGTAGATGTATGTTGCATAGGTTGGCTCTATACGAAGCCGTATGTACATGTGATTGGTGCCCCTGTTGGTATCCTCTGTATCCTCAACTAGATCGCGAGAATGATAAGTTATGGGCACATATGCGTTAACTATAATATGCTAAACCTGAGCATTTTTTGAGTGTAGACTAACCAAAAGAAGCTCATTGAATTAAATTGATATCAGATCCTCCAATTCGTTGCTGTAGAAAGACTACTCTGGAAGAAAACAAGGTCGGAACTATAGAAAATGTGTATGAGAGCCTACAGCAGGTTTAGATTTGTTTTTTTTCTACCAGTACTTAGGACTCACTTATTATAAAGGCAGCACTTACTGAAAAGTGAGCTTCATCGATTCTTATTTACGCTTTCTAAACAGCTGCGGAAGGAAACAACTCAAACTCAAAACTTGGCATTTCTTCAGGAAATTTGAATAAAATCTGGGGAACCCTTCAAACCTCGTCGGGACCACCTCCTTTGTGCTAGCCGGTCTTCAGGGGAACGCATGTTCTCATTTTGATCAAGGATTTTTGTGGTAGAAAGATCGAACATGACTACTTCCGCAGCCTCACAATAGTAGCAACAACAGTTGATTGCTTAAAAGTCGCAAAATCTATCTCTACACAGCTGGTGTGCAAGCAAGCGTTCGATCAGTAAAGGTTGATTGGAATCAACCCAGTAGATCTTGCGGTCTAGATGTATCTTATCATTAGAGTCGGTTAAGAAAAGAAGATGGAGTTCCCCTTAAGTTTTCCGATTTTTTTTCGCGAATTTCTCGAAAACTACGAAGTTTTAAGTTATTTTCCCTCCATAGCTTTTCAGGAACTGGTAACCGGATTTCAAAAATGAAAAAAGCAGAAAAAACACATTTTTTTGCGGGAGTGCATGCACGTAGCTAAATGAATCAGCTAATCTTTATAATACTATAATAACTAATAATAATACTATACTAATAATACTATATAATTAAAATTAATTAAAATCCGCCACTATTTTTAGTAGCTGAGGACTTTTCACATGTCGAAAAATTAATGATAGTGCAAAAAGGGCTCTTTAGCTCAAGTTTCTACTGTGAAGTCCCTCGTGCTGGGACCGACTATATTAGATATTAAAGTTATCAACCAAGCTGTACGGGCCGGTCTTTCAAAAGTTCTCAGAGAGAGCAAACGGTATACTTCATCGGTACAAAACTGTACACTTTTTGATGTCGGCAGCACATCTGTTATGTGCCTGCCACACCCACTCTTTAAATAAATCAACGAATTAAAGGATTTTAATGAACTCTGCTCAAATGCAGAGCACACTCCGAACAGCTCTGACTTCTGGACGGATTCGGACGGAGGTGGTCAAAAATTGGATAGAGGTTCAAAAATTGCCGCCCTACTCGCACAATGTCGCAAACGAGTTGTTTTTATTGTTAACGCTTGCTGCTTAAAGTCTCTATCGCTATTCCAGTGCAAGAAGATAGATCTTACGACTTCGTTTGTGTCGTCGTAGCGCTTCAGCATAGGTGGAATACCCGGCCGTAAGGGGTACCAAAAGTGAAGGTCCTCTTTTGACGGGCGTGGGCAAAAGTGAAGGTGGTCTAGCAGACACAGAGACATCGACCGGGG
>KN549309.1:133227-144562 GCA_000797555.1 Oesophagostomum dentatum | reverse complement strand
AATATCCCCTCTCTTACTTTTTATCTCTAGAAAAGCTGCGCTGTATAGATTATCTGACCCGATATATGCTCGGGCGAAAACTTAAATTGTCCGGAAAAATGCCGCAACAATGAGGTGGCGGTGCATCTACAACTACGACGCCTCCATTAATTACCTACATAGAAAACGGATTTGCAAACTATCTTAGAAATGGTTTGTTAGGACCTACCCAAAGATCGCAGTAGAGCATGCCTCGCTCATTCGACTGGTATACAAAATCTTGGAGAAGACCTTGCAACGGTAGAGAAATGCGGGATGATTCCTCATGTGAAGTTCGAGCACTTGACCCATAAGGGCGTTGTGCTCAAGCTGTGACCGATCAGTTTCATAAGAGCAATTCCTCCTACGTCACTGATTTTTGGTGAGCAGAATCTGTGGACATGTTTTGTTAATGTTTCATCCGGAATCCTTTCATCGTTTTTACTGCTTGGCTCGCAAAGTAAGGAAATTTCCAGGCACGCACGTGAGACATAGACAATATCGGGATATTTCATCCTCTCATCACTTCCGCAGTCTCCACTTCCCAAGATCGCATTTTGAAACGGTGAAGGGGGTTTTTTTCTCTCTGTCAAGCGCTGGGGCTTGGATTCCTTGAGATTTATTCTCAATAAATATTAGAAATACCGCGTGACCACTAGACATGTTACCGTGAGGGCAATTCAGTGCAACGTCGTCTCAAGCTCCTCGTGTTTTTATATGACAACTAACCCAGATAACACTAGCTACTTATTCCTTTATGTACTAGCTCACGGATCTGCTTCACATAATTTAATTTCTACTACAAAATCTGTGCAAGTGATTAATGCGCACGCTGTAGAAAGGGAAATGTGTAAGGGTATAAGCTGCTCTTTGCTGGCTTTTCGGCTGCTTCTTTCCAGAAATGGGAAGAAAAAAATTTTTGTGGGCAATCTCATTCGCGTAAGGCTTGCAACACTTTTATTTGGAAAAGAGTGATCTTATGAACGTTATGGTTCCATTACTCTGCTGGGCACAGTCCGTTAATGCAGCCGGTTTGTCCCTGCGGACATCTGTTGCAGGATGGACCGATCTTGTAAAGCACAACGGCATTGGCTAGAGTTCTGCAACAGAAATAACATTTTATACAATGCAAAGTAGCTGTTTTTTGCGCTTACGTGTTATAGTGACAAACGACGTTGATAACGCTATCGCATTTCGCAACTCCACAACCAACCTGTGTTGTCAAGTCCGATGCCATCTGAAGAATGGAGAAAAGCTAATAAGTGCGCAGCGTGATTCTGAACATCTGATAAATGATGGGCCAACATCTGATCTATTTTGTTAACATTCTAATTCTCCTGCTAAGGTTGGCTGAAAGTCCGCAGTGTAACAATCAGAATATCGAGAAATTCCGATGTAAAATGGAGAATTTTATAAAGCCTTTGAGATAACAAACTGCCCCAAGGTACAAGGCGTCACCTACAAGCTGAAAATCTGATTCTGTAGTTATGTACATATTAGGTTGGTATGTTGAAGGCTTACAATTAGAAAAATCATGTCTCTGACTCATATACTCGTCTTCGGATCCCTCGGCACTGCCTGATTGAGCAGTTAAACCGCGCGCGAGCTTGTGCGTGAAGATTCCGAATGAGTGTTATGAAAAAAAAACTATGAAAACTTCAGCTGATCCTCTACATGCGGCTCTGAGGTACTATGGAATTTCCGACACTACTTCGAGCCAATCGACGTGAGTCAGAACTTTCGCGAACTTCTGACGAAGGCTTCGAAGACTCTCGCATGCGACGCTACTTTTGTCTAAGTTCCGAAAGTACCGGTTTTCTAGCTCCAAATTCCAATCCACATTCTGCGGAGCTTCAAAAACAGCAGAAACTGTCAGGTTTCCAAAGAAGTGTGCGAAGGAAAGCCTTTTTCGGGACACATAGCCTTTAAAGTTCTACTGCTTCCGAACTTTTCCGTCATGAAAAAGAGCATTTTAATTCCAGCAACATGAGTACAACTACCACGGTTCTACTGAAGTCCAGTTAACTTTGCTCTGCAATTTTCATGGTGGACGAGCCGTAGAACAGCCGCTTTCTTATGCAGTGTTAACATCGGAACAACTTGCGCTACACACGCAATCAGCCCACTAACCACTGCAGCAGGAAATATCTCCACGGAAGTGGACTTACCTTGGCGAATGAGCTTATTCCTAAATGGGTGTAGAAGAGGTTTTGAATCTGATCAATGCCGGCTGCCAGTGCTGTTATCTCAGACCACCACGAATCTGCTGCCTAGTTTTCGAAGAAGGATCATATTTTGCATCGAATTTTGGAAATTTCTTAGTAAGATAATTCACTTCTTTGGCGGCCTCCGTTAATGCCTTGTTTGTTATGGTAAAGCCGTGACTGTTTTCGGTAAGGCGATCAGGTGAAGTTATACCCATTTGATCGCATTTGAGAGCGTGTTCATATGCAGTCTTTTCCAAATCGCAGTTGTACGTCTGAAAATTGTTTCTTTTTTTGCTCCCAGATGTTTGATTCCATATTAGTCTCAACGTACGAGTGTGGGCATTTTCGAGGCTCTTCTTAACATTTTACCAGTTTGTCCGTTAGGAACGGTGTATGTAGCTAGTGCAGACCTAAAATGCTGGAACACTAAATTTTTTTCTATGAAGCAAGAAAAATGTATTGTTGTACCGAAGCGTGTTATGTTTATCCAAGAGTGCAGTCCTGAGCGGATCGCTCATGGCAATGTTATTGGTACACATCGTGTTCGCAGCGGCTGGAACGGCTCAGCTCAGCCGGAAATCTCGCTGCCATAAATTTTAGGATTTTAATTTTCTTTTTTTTCCAATTAAGAAGAACTTACTTCAATCCCTTGTTTGTGCTTAGATTATTAAGGAGATTTGTAAATATATGTACATTACCGATAAAAACGCTTTAACTGTACGTTCATTTTTAGGTTACTCGCTATCAAAGACATGTGTAGTTAAAGTTCCCTTTTACAACTGTTTTTACAATCCGAATTTCATGAAAGCTGCCGAAACTCCACAAAAATCGCAAGTATTGCCACCGAAAAATTCATATCTTGCGCCGTGTAAACGCTCCAACATGAATTTAAAAAAAAGACTAGCGCGCAGCATGGTATTCTGTTCGAAGATCTAGCGCCAACAAATTATTTTTTGAAGTGTTTTGTTTACCACTAGGTTAACAGTATTCTCCAGCTAAAATAATCGATATAGGGATGTGTGCTTCTTCAAAACCTTTGCCTAACTACGACGACGAACATACAAGCTTCCGTTCAGAATAATACAGTAAACCATGTTTTTGGGACACTGAATTCTGAGCATGGACTAGTTGTCCGCGCAGTTGTCTCCAAGAAGCGGCTGTACCACTTTCAGCTTCGGTTACTGATTCAGGTTTTCGCCTAGAAAGTCGGTAATACTCAGTGAAGCATGTTAAACACATTTGCTTCTTCAACTATCTGCTTGGCAGAGTCATCGAAACTGCTTTATGAAGGACAAAGGCTAAAAGTTAATAAGTACTCTTTTCGACTGCTGCTTTGCTTACAGCGAGCTTTTGGCAGTTACGATTTGCAAACGATTTACAATTTTCTTAGACGGTATTAGTTATTACGCACAACTGTCCATGATCGCTACTGTAGCGCAGAAATCTCACTGTATACCTCAGATACTTGCAGCACTAAGATGCAGTGTCATGTGGTTCCCAGTTCTACCTCCAGTCTCATCAGCAAGGAGGAGTCTTACTCAAATATCCGAAATCCATCTGTAGGCGAGTTAACCAGTTAGCATAACGAGCGTATTGCTGATGTTCTGAGGTAGAATTAATGGAACGCTCGTGGAATTACCAATAGTTGCTGCTGTTGATGCTGGACATTGCCCGTCAGTGGCTGGACATAACCCATTAACGCAGCTTGTAAGACCGCCGGCGCATTGTTTACAATATGGTCCGCAGTTGTAGAGTTTCACAGCATTCTTCAGAGTTCTGCGAAGAAAAAAATTCGAGGTGGTAGAGAAAGATTCCTTGTCTAACTAACGTTGCATAATGACAAACGACGTTGATCGAGGAACCACAATGGACAATTGAACAACCAACTCCTTTTGTTAGATCTGATGCTACCTAAATGTGGACACCATAAGCTTCACTGCTAGGGTTCTATAGTCGAAATAAATGTAATTCTTCATAAGAACACACCTTCGCAAAGGAGCTGATTCCTAAATGCGTGTAGAAGATGTTCTGGATTTGATCGATTGGTCCATACGTTTTGATCTCAGCCCACCACATCTGTATTGCCTGAACCTGTTTGGCTGAAAATGTTCTTTTTCTGCGCAACGTTTTGTAGCATACGTTCTTTCCTGCTTCTTCTAACGTCCTATTAAGATTCTTTGTAAAATTTTTATTATTTTCCACATCTCCAAACAATGACGAGTCCATGCTGTTACACTGCTTAGCTCGTTCATAAGCTGACTTTTCCAGTTCGCAGCAGTACACCTGAAAAATATTTTCTGGGCCGACTTATTGCAGACGCTACTCTCTTCCCTTCCCCTTCCTTTTTCGAGATTATTATACTTTATTTTGACTTATCCCATAGCTTATTCAAATGAATGAGAGAAGGAAAAAGAAGCGAAATGGTGCGAAATTTATTCACTATTTCCGAAAAAATCCTGCTTTTTCTGAGTGGGTCCTTGGTTCTATACGCTCGTTTGTTTTTGGCGCCACACTTGTACGGCAGAAAGCGAGAAAGGTGATAAGCCCCTAAAAGGGGCAACAGCTCCACAATTCAGAATTCTGCCAGTTTTGTGCTGCAGCTGCATCGTTTCAAAATACACTGCAAGTTGAGGGGGAGTCGGCCACCATTACCTTAGATAAATATTCGACATGCCTTCTTTTTAAGCGTGATCTCGCTGCTACAGTCTTCGTTCTGCTTTCAGATGAAACAGTATTGAACAGTAATTTTGCTTGTTTGACGAAAATTTCGGTCATATATGGTGATGGTTCAAGATAATTCTTTTATTATTTACAATTATGGTGAAGTATTGGTAACGCTACTGCTTACAATGGAAGGTTTTGATCTTAAAATCGGACTTCGATTCCAGTCCTACGTGCGTGTTTTGCAGCAAACTTAATGAAGATTTGAAATCCATGCTTTGTTTTTGCTGAACACCTCACTGACACCGAATGCAGTTTCTCGGATACCGGCAGCAGAGTGAAGAAGGAATGCACTGGTGTAATAAAAAAATGTCAGAGTGGACAAAACGGTGTTACAATTAGCTGCGAGCAACCCGCTCTTCGTAAGAGGCGCGGCGAATGTCCACGCATTTTCGCAGTAGAGGTGGCGGCGCGGTAGGCACTAAAAAATCGGATTTCTTGCTTTGCGCTAAAACTTCGCATAGGGAGGTTATCTGAAGTGCTGAATCCAAATATCATATTTGAATGACATCGTAAGCCCTAAAACTCCGAATAAGCCTACCGTGCGGGATTCGAGGCTGTTCTGAGATTTTAATCCGTCAAATTAATCTTACTCTTGCGCTTGGTCATGCAGGTTGTCATGTCAGCACCTCAGAAAAGCGCTCTTTGCGAAGTTTTAGCGCAGAGCAAGAACCCAGGGTGGTAGCAATTTGGCTATATCTGATAGTTAAGCAAGATGTATAATCAGGAGGCCATAAGCGCTCAAATCGAGTCTATTTTACTATTACACTAGCTTGAGTGACATACCAGGATCTAACCTATACGTAACCCCCTAATTTACCTATAGGTTATATCCCGGCAACCCCGCCGCCGTAACCGCCGGTTCCATAGATCTCGGTCTTCCATCTCAGTCATTATGTCATAACCACTGCAGATAGCGCGGACAGTGAGGAGACCCAGGCGCGCGGGACCCCGATTATCGAAAAAAGTTCTCCCGAGCGCTTTTTGGGAAGATAGTTATGTGGATACTGTAGTCAGCCGTGAGCCAACAGGTGAACGCGAACAGGAGGGGGGAGGCACGCTGATGCCCCGGTCGGGATTTCCATCTCTGACAGTTTCCAGCGGTCCTGAACTCTGCGGTTGGCGTTATTATATTGAATCTGGAAAGGTCATAGATTACCACCCATTCAGGGAAGCATATCAATATATCACTCGTTCTTCACTAGTCTAAGACATATAGGTTTTGAAACAATTTGGCTTCTCGTCCTTATTGACACATCCGTCTTTCTTGAGAGAAAACTGATTAGATTTGCAGGAAAGAGAAAGCTTTGAAGTACCCCCCTAATATCAGAAAAAAAACACCCACATCGTGGAGGCTATGATTCAGCGCCTGGTACGGTTGCACAGAGCGTGGCATGGGATCCTTTCCGGGTTCGAATCCCTTGTGGGTCGTCTGGTTTTGCACTGCCACAGGCTCTAGTCAGCGTTCCTGGTCTGTCCATAAGCTGACCATGGTCATGGTTTGGAAAATTCACTACTAGCTATCGCAATGGTAAACTTAACGGTCAACTGTCAGTATTTGAGGAATTGCTACCACCTCCGATTTTTCCGGCGTCGTAGTCCTACTTTGAAAATGCGTCGATATTCGCTGCTCTCTGTGCGAAGGGCGGATGACTCAGAATCTGTGTGCTAGCCTGCACTAGTAATACAGCAGCTAGTGGTGGCACTGTGTTGTCCGCTCCGAGTCGTATGACACAATCGCTTTCTTTCTTTAGTCTACGATCGGTTCTGGGGACATCGCGCCCGGTTTCGATGAGGCAGCAAAAACGAAGTATACATTCTGAATCGCCATCAAATTTGCTCATTCCAATGCCAGCGCTCACGCTGAGCAGTTCGTTTTTTTCGTCGATCTATCCATGGCGACCCCCCTCCCCTCCTTTCCCCCTCGAGCTATACCAGAAACGAAAACCAACCTCGCCGCTGAATTGTAGTGCTAACCTTTCCCCTATTCTGGACAACGACGTCGTTAATCTTTTCGGCCGGATTCAAGGTATTCTAAAAACCAGGCCATCTGAGGCCATTCCACTTCTGGACGAATTTATAGATAGGTTTCCCGCTTTCTCTAGCAAGATTGTGGAGGCTGAGAAAAATCTAGATCTGTATTTATGTATGGCGTCTCAGAGGCTAAAGCTGGTCTTCCTGCTTCGGTCGGACAACTTCATACTGAAAAGTTCGTTTAAGGAATTTTGGATGCTCTTAACGTCGAAACACATCCTACAGAAATTTTCAGGATGAAAAAGAAGCTGGACGACAAACAATGACTAGTAAAAATGTATGCTGCCAAATCGCTCTCACTGCCTAAAAGTTTCATCTAAGGCACAATCAAAGCGGCCGATATTCCCAAATGTTTTGGTAAGTTTTAGAAAAATTAGCACTGTTCCAATTCCTTGCAAGTGTTTGTTGATGAATGCACGCAGCCTAATAAACAAAACCATGCACCTTAATATTTTGCCTTTCACAGAAAAACCTAGTATCGTCTCTATACTTGAGCCGTGGTTGAATTCTAATATTACTGATGGCGAAATACCAGGAGATTACCCTTATACTGTTCTCAGGAAAGATCGAGATAGCAAAGAGGGGTGGAGGTGTTCGCGTTTTGCTCCATAATGTTTCCAAGTTTGAGAATATTAATATTACCTTTAGTTCACGTAATCTTCTTCCGATGGCTTATGTTTTGATCTTATGACTCCTTTGGCAGAGAAACATCGATTTATTGCGGCGTATCGTCCGCCGATTAGCAATACGGCGTTGGACGATCTACTTCTGGATTTCATCTCTGATCTCACGTCTTCGACTGTAACGAAAACTACTACAACAGGTGACCTGAACCTTCCAGTTGACTGGGCTAATGAGAAAGCAGAAATTGCAAGGTTTGACAAGTTTTTCTACTTTTCAATTCTTTGTTCTTACCACAGCATCTCAACTTTGAAACTCGAGAGCAACATATTCTTGATGTTATTTTATCATATTTTGGTTTTATTCTCAATGTTACACTATACCCTCCGCTAGGTAGTTCTGATCTTCACGCAGTAGCTTTTTGTCTATGTATGCATAACTCTGAATATACTATTTTTCGCTACAAAGATTACAGGCATGCCAATGTTCCTAAGATCACGGAAATGCTCTCCGCAATACAATACTGGCTTCACCTTTTCAGTGATTTTGTTAACACTGATAATGTGTATAATCGATTTATTAGCATACTACGCTTAGATATTGAGAAACTTGTTCCAGTCAAGGTTAGCATGGACTCTGGAGTGTTGTTTCACCCTTCTCATATTCATAATTTTGCTGCGCAAAAGAAAGGAATCTTCTTCTCTGAAAGCGATCCATTCAAAGATGGAAAATACCTTGACGTCTGTAAATATCTAGATATTCACCGCAAGAAATTCTTAGCCTATCAAGTGAAACGCCGTGCTCAGTCCTAGGAACGTAAAGGAAATTATCTCCCAAATCAATGGCAAGATAAAGTGCTCTTCGAAATTGCCTGTTCTTCTAGGGTCCAATGGAGAAAAAGTATATTTCCAACTTTGATAAAGCAGAATGTTTTGCAAACTTTTTTGAAAATATCTCTACACGTGGAAACCAACCTTGTGCTGTGAACAGCTTCCCTAACTCTTATTTTGCAATGCCTATAATTACTTTTAGCACAGTACTTAAGTATACGAAAAAGTCTCCCAGTCATTTACATCAGATGGGATACCTCAAATATTTTACAAAATAATTGCCGAAAGTTACGTTTTTCTTTATCGTTTATCTACAACGTCTCCTTAGTGACTGGGGGAGCACAGTGTGCTTGGAAGGTCTCAGTTGTTACACCTAGGCCCGTACCAAAGTACCTTCATTTTAGATCCGATGAAAAAACCGTCAGCCGGATAACCACAAGGCTTATCAATTCCCGATGGCATTCAGCTTACCCAAATATAGAAGTCATCTGAAATTTCTTTAAAATTATCCCAAAAGTTCCCCGTCTCTACAGCATAGAAGCATAGAAAGTAGCTCTAAAGCACCAGAGCTTTCCTTGAGAAAATTCATGTTTTGTAACGAAGACTGACTCGATCTGTCCCAGATCAAAATAGAGATGATGGTTGGGCGGTAGATCAGTACCGACGAACAATTCTCAGCATTTCGCAGATCCTCTTCCTTGCTAGAATTTACTTGTACGGTCTGCTAAAGCGAAGAAGGTGTCCTCTTTGAATAATCAGCATACTCTGTGCTTTCTTCCGATGATTTACAGCATCTGAGACAAGCTGGCTGACGACGCATCAGCAGAGGTGTAAGTTGCTACACAGCAACTTACGGACCTTCAGCCAATCCTCGTCTATCCTCTCCTCGTGCACGTGCTATTTCCTTATTTCGTCCGGCTGACTTTCGTCCGGCTGAGTTTCAGATGAAGATCTACTGAAACACAGAGTTTGCCTTTTCTGGTTTCATCCGAGCATCTCTTCTGTCAGCTCGGCTTGATGTTTTACATCATAGCACGACGTTCTGGATCCACTGAGGTAATCGGCTGTCGGCAGACCGTTCAGCACAGATTTTCTCGGATGAAGGAACTTTGGTACGGGCCCTATTCTCAAATGCAACAAAGCTATACGTATTTCTGATCACAGACCCATAAGCATTTTGCTAGGATCTGCTGAGGTCATGAGGAAGATTATTAAGAAATATTTGCTAGAATGGACGGAGAAAACGAATATAATTTATCCTGAACAAAATGGTTTCCTTCCTTGTTTCTCAACGTGCACTTAATTATTAGATTGTAGAAATACATGGTCCAATGCACTGATGTGGAAAAAAGAAGTTGACGCACTTTACTTCGATCTCAGCAAGGCTTTTGATACAGTATGTCCTAAGAGTCTTATTCTTAAAATGAAAAGTTTAGGAATTGATAAAAAGCTGCTGAACTGGTTCGATATCTACCTCACGGATAAGAAAATGGTGGTGCAATATAACAGCTGCTTTTCCCTTCAAAAAGAGTGCTGTTCTGGTGTACCCTAGGGAGGTATCTTATCGCCCCTCCTGTTCCTCATCTATACGTACGATCTCCCAGCTTAACTGAAGGCTGACAAAGGAGTTTTAGTGTTTCAGGTTACGCTGACGGTGTTAAGGTCTCCCTTATTTATGGTAAAACTGATGAGTCTAAAGCCTAACTTGCTTTGAGAGAATCTATTAGTAAGATGCTAAAATGTACTGAGTATTGGAATCTTAAAGTGAACTTTAACAGAAGTCTTCCTTCTTTTCCACCTACTCTAATAGAATCTGTATTTCTTACTGACGAAGTACGAGACCTACATAGGTGTTTTAGTTAGAAATGATTTCAGATTCTCAACGCATACGAATTCAATTGTCTTCAGAGGTTCGAAGGTGGTTCACTGCTTATGCAAAAACATCTTAATCAATGATGTCATTATTTGGATCCGACTATACAAGACGTTTGTATTACCCATTGTAGGGTACTGCAGCACAATCTGGAGCCCTCATCTAATGAAAGAAATACAAAAGATTGAATTAGTACGAAAAACTTTCACGCGGATTCTTTACTACCACTGGTTTCCGAATGCTAATTACGCCTCCAGTCTACCATGGTATAGAATACGACTGCAGGAGCTCATCCTCGAAAGTCTTTACTACCAAGGAGTAACAGCTGATCTAGTTCTGGATTGTAAACTGCTAAAAATGGAACTTCGCATTAGACTTTCTAAATAGTGGGCTTTTCGCCCCACATACAGTAGACGCGGAGGCCATGCCTTTGACCCTTCCAAGGGAGATGTTTCGCTCAAATCATTTCTGTTTCAGAGTGCAGGTGGCTCCAAGTTCTTCCGTACGCCTTTCTGGATTGCAAAAACGCGTCTCGTTTTGCAGCTGCTTAATCTTAGTGATGTAAGATTAAGATTAGAGCATTTATCTCGCTTTTATTTCCCAATTACTTGCTTTGCTTTTCCTTCTGCCTCTTTTCCACCTCGATCTTTTTTGTTCTTCTGTATTTTTTATTTTTGCCCCATGAGTTCCACGCAGGGATCCAGGTGAGGAAGCATGCCCTTTTGCATTATGGCCGTAACCTAGCCTCCGTTTTTTTCATTAGCTTGCCTTAGAAATATCTCTTACAACGGCGCTATAACCCTTGTTCCTTAGAAGGAGAGAACGAATTATCAACAAAGCATGCTGTGCGGAGACTAGGGGCAGACGCAATATCGTTCTAATGTTCTTTTCTCAGTTCCTAGGTTCTACCGACTTCCTCGGTAAGTTTTTGTGCACGGGAGATCTTTATCCAGGCAGAGAAATGTGTAAGCATAAGTTTACTCCTTCCTATCCAGCTGCATGAAGTCTCCAAGTGTGTTTGTAGAATTTTT
>KN549309.1:44053-54818 GCA_000797555.1 Oesophagostomum dentatum | reverse complement strand
AGCATGTGTGTGAGCACGCGTGTTTTCGACCCGAAGTAAAGTCCCTTCATCTGAGATCTTCTGAAGAGATCGTCAGCCGAACGTTTTGACGGCTCAGTAGTTTCTGAGAATGTTCAGTTGACCCTAATTCAAGAGCTATTCACAAATTCTTTAAAATTATTCCACCAGTTTGTTATGTCAATGTAGTTTATAGATACAAAAACTGGCTCTGAAGTAGCAGCTGTTTCCTTGAAACAATTCTTGGGTCATACTAAAGGAATGGCTGATCGTTTCTAGATCAAAACGGATGGTGGGGACTGAGCGATAGATAACAGCTGCAAAACTTAAAAATACTGAGTTGCCAGGACTACTAAACATTATTGACTGACGTAACTTAACGAGACTACTTCAGTTCAATTTTTTGTTATTCTTGGTTCTGTAAACGCATTCTGGATTCTATAACACATAGCATTTTTGGTACACGCAATATCTCTGTTTCACTGCCATTTCTTAGCATTACCATCACGTCTTCCGCATCATCCACAATCCCACTAGGATGAAGGTATGTCTGAACAGTAATGTGGTTACGATGCATCTCTGACGTACACGACGATTATTCTGAGAAGTCGGCAGAAGTTGAGGATTACACATACAAAAATCTTGAATCCAGCCTGCTATCATTTGTTCTTTTTTCGTTTAGTTTTCTTCTGTGTTAATACTTCATCGTTTTATAAGCGCTAGCGTGCATTTTGTAAAAATAAAATAAGTAAAATAAAACAATTATTCGTCTCTATCGGATTTTTTTCTTAGCTGGAACAGACTGGCGCAGTCTTCTGTGGCCAGAAATGGATCCCAACAATAAATCAGCATGTTATCCGTTTTCCTCTCTGAGTTTTGCAGCATCTAAAACAAGTCTGCCGACGATAGATTATCAGAGATGTAAGTTACTCCCGAGCAGCTTACGGTTCTTCAGGGCAGCCTTTCCACAGAACCCATGCTATTTCGCCCTCGCGAGGGATTTTGCAACACCTCCACTGAAGAATCGTAGTTTTCCTTCGTCAAAATCATTTAACGGCTTTGTCCGTCGGATGGGCATATGACATTGTACTATCCATTAGTTACGTGTACAGATGTATTGCAGTGCCAAATGGCAGAAACGAATTTGTAAACTATCCTAAGGATAATTGAAAAGTTCTACTCTCTATGAACCTTGGCATGACAGTACTGATAAATTGTGATATTCTTCCTTTGGCCAGTGCACAAGGTTTTTAAAAACAATTCCTTTATCGGCTTACGTTTCGGCTCTCGCCATCTTCAGAGCCTACAATAAACAGCCAAGTCATTCTCGTTAGCCAATGTCTGTGCCACTAAACAGGTAAAATTACGAAACCCCAATATTTAAATTTTACTCGAGAAAAACCGAATAAGGACTGGTTTCCATTTTTAAACGTTCAGCTTTAAAGCCATAGTGGTTCTTATCTAGCCAAATGGTATCGAAAGCCGACTAATAAGAACATCCTTCTGCACGTGAATTCTGCTCATCTTAGTCGAATGAAAAGGAATATAATTAGAAACATGCTTCGCATCGCTTTAACGGTTTGCAGTGCGCCAGCGAAAGAAGTGAATCCCTAGGATGGTAGCAATTCAAGGTCTAAGCAAGCTAGCTTGTCCGCATTAAGGAATGCGCCGCGTTACGACGGTGTCTATGGAGGGCAAACATGAGTAATTTGGTCGCGATTGTAGACGTGCGTCCACCCAATTTTACGGCTCTTTTTCCGTAATCGTTTGTACGACCGCATTTGCACGATACCGAATTGCGTCATCTGCCCTGCAGATAGAGAAAACGACGGTATAGGTTCGGGCACTGTGTACTTGATTACTTGTATAAACTGGTGTGAAGAGCACATAGGAGAGTCAGCTCTTGCGTTGTGTGTACGAATAAAAGAGCATTTTGTAGGCAAGGAAAAATCGCACTCTTCCATAACTCTAGGTATTCACAGAGTTAAAAACCACGCTGGAGTGAATTTTGAAATAACATTTGAAATCCTCGCCTGCGAACACCAATCCGCAAAACATTAGAAGCGCTTTGAATACGCGCTCGAAACGCGAAAATGAACCGAAAAGATGAAAGCGTTACTACCGCACGGGAACTCGAGCCATATCTCAACCATATATTGTAACCAAATAATAGCGGGCTTTCTCAACTATCTCCTTAACAAGTCAAAAGCGGTCCGAATCAACAGCCATACACTAGGCTCGCGAAAGAGGGCCGCATAACGGAGCCAATAACCATTTGAATTTTGCAGAATTATGTGTGTTTCATAGCAGAGACATTAGCTAACAAATATGATCTGGCTGTTTATTGCAAGCTCTGAAGAAGGCAAGGTAGCCGAAACATAAGCCGATAAAGGAATTGTTTTTAAAAATCTTGTGCACTGGCTAAAGGAAGAATATCACAATTTTTCTTAGGAATAGTTTCTTAGGATCTCTTCAAAGACTAGATTGGCTGTAGATTGTTTGGATTTTTTGGCATCTGGACAAAAATCGAGGTGAAGAACCTCTTCATTTTAGTTGCCTTTGACAAGCGCATAGTCATTGTCCATAACAATTCTAGTTTTTCAGCAAAACGAATTAACGAGTATGGAACAGTCTGCGCAATAGAGCATGCTTCGCTCTTTCGACTACGGGACAAAATCCTGAAAAAAAAACCTTGCAACTACGGAGAAATGTGGGATGTTCTCTCATATAAGGTTCAGTGACCATTTTTGGGCGCGTGATACATACTTTTTCTTTATTTCCTGAGTTTTTGGTGAGGCAGACAGGGTCTGTGCACATCTTTTGCTAGCTAACGTTTCACCCGAAATACTTTTTTAGTTTTCACTCTGTGGCTCGCAAAGTAAAAAAAATCTCCGGGCACGCACGTGGGACATAGGCTGTTTGTGGACATTTCATTCTCTCATCCCTTCTTCAGCATCCTCTTTTTGAGATCGCATTTTGAAACAGTGGAGGATTTGTTCTCCCTGCCAAGAATTGGGGCTTCGATTCGTTGAGGTTTGTTCTCAATGAACATAATTACTTATAATGACAGGCTAAGGATGAAAATGTGTTTGCGCGCGCGTTGGAGCATGACAGAAGCCTGGAAAGCTTAAGGGCAGCACCCACAGAAAAAATCGATTTTGAGATTATTGCATTTTCTGTATCCTAGCCATATGGGTTGCCCAAAGCCAAGGTAAGAAAGCACAAAAGTTAAAACACATCGAGAAAATGTTGAAAATGTGCCCATCTCGCTTATCCAAGTTAAAACGGTGTGTGGACCGGTTTTCTGTGGGTTTTCGCGCAGAACAAATACGCCTCCTGTAACTGAACCAAAATCGCCTCACTCTACGGAGGTCCAAATAAGATGCGCTTTTGGTGTAGCAACACCGACGCGTATTTGTTCGACGCGCAACTTCACGGAAAACTAGTCCGCTAACTCCCGTAACGTGAACAAGCGGAATAGGCACGTTTTCGACGTTTTCTCGGCGAGTTTCTACTTTTGTGCTTTCTTACTTTGGTTGGTGTCAACCCGTGTGGATAGGGTACAAATATGCAAAAGTTTCAAAATCGGTTCTTCCGTGGGTGCTGCCTTTAAACTTTTGCCATAAGTGTCTCTTAGGCCGCTACACGTTATAAGAAGTCTCCATAGTTTAGCACAGGTACACACCAAGGTACGTTGCGCCAAACGGCACCAGAACTGGATTCTGCGGTCGCTTGAATTATTGAAAAGTGCGTATTTCTTTCTGGAAGAAACCTACGCATTCGAAATTTGTGACGTAAGCGCGATGAATACTCTTTATGAATTTTTGCCTTTCTGGATTTTCAAATATATTCAGCGTATTCCCGCTATGGCTCAAATTGGCGACAAGTAATTTGGCGCCGATAACGGTATTTGTGGAAGGAGGCTAACATTGGCCCTTGAAATTAATGTATTCGGCGTCAAAAAAGGCGCAAAGAGGCAGAATTGGCTCCATAAATGGACTGGAGCCTGTATCAACTAGCTTCAGTGCCTCCACATCGAGGCTCTTTTGTACACTGACTTTCGCGGCGTCGAGTGGCCACAGATTGGGATGTTTGGGTGGGAGAAGCTCATATCCTTTAAAGTAAACTCGATCGACAATCTGGCACCATAGGTCATCGGAAGTGGAAAATACATTCACGGTCTCTATGCAGCAGCGATGGCAACACTGGCGACGCTAAATGTATTGTGCGAAAAAAAAACCGCTAGCGCCGTCAGAAAGCTTAACATCGACGAGCAGGATTCAAAAATGGTTCCTACACCAAGTGCAGAAAGTCATGACGAATGTGCAGCAGGTCGGGATCGATGCGCAGATGTTGGGAACCGACACGAAACGGTGCGCAGCTTTTCGGGATCGATGTGTAGGAGCTCGCGATTGATGTGCAGGAGGTCGGAAGCGGTGTACAAGAGGTCGAGACCAATGTGTAATGGTTTCGATTCGATGTATGGGATAGCGGAAGCAATGTGGAGGAGGCTACTAGCAGTACGCAAGAGCAAGAGGTGCACAGCAACGTGACAGGAAGTCGGCAGAGTGGAGCAGGAGGTCAAGAAGCTGACAAATCGATTGGTAACCGATCAAAAGCGGGTCAGTAAATTGATAGCTTAGCAGCAGCGGGGCTGCGGCAGTATGTGCATGTGCAGGAGGTCAAATGGTGCGAAGGAAGCGAGCACACCAGCAAGTCTGGAAGTCCGGCGACGTCGGACGGACAGACTTGTTAGGAATACTGGGCAACCACTAGACGGGTTGTCACGACGGCAGTGGAGTGCAAAGTCATCTCAAGCTTCTTGTGGATTCATATGACAGTTAATCCAGATATCACAGGCTGCTTATTCTTTTATGAAATGGCTTACAGATATGTTTCTCTGTTCAATTTCTACTACGAAATCTGTGCAGGCAACAAATGCGCATCCTGTAGAAAAGGAAGTGTGCGTGAGGGTATGAGGTGTTGGGTTTTTGGCTGCTTATCTCCAGAAATGAGGAAAGGAATTTTTTGTGGACGGTCTCTTTTGCGTAAAACTTGCAACACTTTTATTTGGATACGAGAAATCTTATGAAGGTTATATATCCATTACTCTGCTGGGCACAGTCCGTTGACGCAGCCGGTTTGCCCTTGAGGACATCTGTTGCAGGATGGACCGATGGTGTAAAGCTCCACGGCGTTTGCAAGAGTTCTGCAACAAAAATAGCATCTTACACTATGCAGAGTAGTTTTTTTTGCACTTACGTGTTATAGTGACAAACGACGTTGATAACGCTATCGCATTTCGCAACTCCACAACCAACCTGTGTTGTCAAGTCCGATGCCATCTAAAGAAAAACCAGTAAGTGCTTATCGTGATTCTGAACGTTTGATAAACGATGAGTCTACTGCTGTTCTATGCTGCTAATGTTCTGTTCTTCTGCTAAGGTTATCTGAAAGTACAAAGCGCAGAAATCAGAACGTCGGGAAATTTCTATGTAAAATGGAGAATTTTATGAAGCCTTTGAGGTAAAAAAAACTGCCTCAAAATACGTTCCCTGCAAGTTGACATCTGGTTTTCCTAGCTAGATACATATCACGTTGATATGTTGAAGGCTAACAATTGGAAAAATCACTTCTCTGACTCAGACCTTCGTCCTCGGAACCCTCGGTAGTGCCTGATCAGAATCTTGATGGATAAACCAAGCTCGTCGAGCGGATCCGATCAACCTCTCCGGAGGGGTCCGAATTCGTGCGTGATTCCGAACGAGTGTTAAGGAAAAACCAACGCAACCTTCCGCTGAAGCCCCGTATGCGGCTCCAAGGTACTACGGAGGTTCCGACGCTACACCGAGCCACTGTGAGTCGGAACTTCCGTAGAACTTCTAAGGAGGGTTTCGAAGGCTCTCGCATGTGGCGCCACTTTTGCACGAAAGTTCCAAAAGTGCCGATTTTCTGGCTCCAAATTCCAATTCACACTCTATGATGCTTCAAAAACCGCAGAATCTGCGGAGTTTCCAAAAACATGTGATAGAAAGCCTTTTGTGGGTATGCGTAGCCATTAAAGTTCTATTGTTTCCAAAATATTTCGCTCTAGCATTGAGAATTCTAATTCCAACGGCAGGAGTACAACTTTCAGAGTCTATTGAAGTCCATTTCATTTTGCTATCAGATTTTGATTGTAGATTGCCAGCACTAGTACAGCTAGCACTACACTGGTAGACAACTGACTAACTACCCAAACAGAAAATAGTACCATATAAATGGACTTACCTTGCCGAATGAGCTTATTCCTAAGTGGGTGTAGTAGAGGTTTTGAATTTGATCAATGCCAGCTTCCAGTGCTGTTATCTCAGACCACCATAAGTCTGCTGCCTAGTTTTCGAAGAAACATCGCATTTTTGCTTCGAATTTTAGAAACTTCCCTGTAAGATAACTCACTTCTGTGGCGGCCTCAGTTAAAGCCTTGGTTGTTGTGGTAAAGCTGTGACTGTTTTCGGTAAGGTGATCACGTGAAGTTGTACCCATTTGATCGCATTTGAGAGCGTGCTCATATGCGGTCTTCTCCAAATCGCAGTTGTAGGTCTGAAAATTGTTTTTTTTGCTTTGAAATGTTTTGTTTCATATTAGTCTCAGTGTACCAGTGTAGGCATCTTCGATGCCCTTCTCAACATTTTACCAGTTTTCCCATTAGGAACGGTATATGTAGCTAGTGCAGACCTAAAAAAATACTGCTGAGTTTTTTCTATCGAACAAGAAAAAATCGTATTATACTACCGAAGTGCGTTATGCTTGTCCAAGACTGCAGTCCTGATTGGGTCGCTCATGCCAACGTTATTGGGACACATCTCATTCGCAGCGGCTGGAACGATTCCTCTAGTCAGCCGAAAATCTCGCAGCCATAAATTTACTTTTTAATATTCTTTTTTCCAGTTAGGAACAACTTGCTTTGCTCCCTTGTTTGTACTGGAATTTTTCACTGACCTGATTAGCTTCGATCATTAAGGAGCTTTGTATATAGTCGTGCTCTATTGGTACAAATATTTGGAAATGTACGCATAATTCTAGACGATTCACTACCAAAGACAAGTGTAGTCAAAATTTACGATTTATGACAATTTTTACGAACTTCATGAAAGCTGCCAAAACTCCACAAAAATCGCAAGCTTATTCACCTAAAAATTCATATTTTACCCTATTTTATAAACGCGCCTCAACATGAACTTAAAGAAAAGATTATCGATGTGTTGTATTCTATTTGAAAATCTTTCGCCAACAGATTATTTTTGATGTTTTCTTCTACTACTACGTTAAAAACAGGTTCCAGCCAAAATATTGAATACAGGGATGTGTGGTTTTCCCAGAACTCTACGGAATAAGGATGACGAATATACAACCTTTCAATCAGAATAATGTAGGAAACCATGTTTCTACGACACTGAATTCTGAGCATGAGCGAGTTGCCGCGCAGTGGCCACGAAGCGGTTGCATCACTTTGACTTTCTCTTACTCATTCACGTTTTTGCCTATAACGTTCGTGACACCTAGTGAAGTATGTTAAAGACACCTGCTTCTTTAACCACCTGCTTGACAGAGTCATTCAAGCTACTTGAACAAAGGACAAAAAGTTGAACAATCTACGACTGCTGTTATGCTTACGACAGGCTTTTTGCAGTTCTGATTTACAATTTTCGTAAATAATTTTTCTTATTAGGCACATCCGTCAATGACTGCTATTGTATTTTCGAAATTTTTGTTTTAACTGATGATGTGCGAATTTGAATTTGCTTTCAGAACATAACCTCATCACATTCCTCAGGCACTTGCAGTATTAAGATAAATTGTTTTATAGTTCCCATTTCTGGTTTCACTTTCTCCAACAAGGAGGAGGTCTTATCCGAAAGCCATCTATAGGCGAGTTTGCCAGTCAGCATAATTAGCGTGTTGCTGATGTTCTGAGGTAGAATTTATAGAACTCTCGTAAAATTACCAGTAGTTGATGCTGGACATTGCCCATCAGTGACTGGGCATAACCCGTTAACGCAGGCTGTGCGACCGCCGGGGCACTGGTTACAATATGGTCCGCAGTTATATAGTTTTACAGCATTCTTCAGTGTTCTGCGAAGAAAAAAATTCGAGGTAGTAGAAGGAGATTTCTTGGCTTACTAACGTTTCATAGTGACAAACGACGTTGATCGAGGAACCACAATTGACAATTGAACAACCAACTCCTGTTGTTAGGTCTGATGCTATCTAAACGTGCACACTGTAAGCTTCACTGCTAGAGCTCTGTAATCAAAGCACATGTAATTCTTTACAAGAACACACTTTCGCAAAGGAGCTGATTCCTAAATGCGTGTAGAAGATATTTTGGATTTGATCGATTGGTCCATATTTTGTGATCTCAGCCCACCACATCTGTATTGCCTAAATCTGCTTGGATGAAAAGGTTCTTTCTCCGAAGCAACGTTTTGTAGCGCACGTTCTTTCCTGCTTGTTCTAACGTCCTCTCAAGATTAGTTGTAAAGTTTTTATTATTTTCCACATCCCCAAACAATGACGAGTCCATACTATCGCACTGCTTGGCACGTTCGTAAGCTGCTTTTTCCAGTTCACAGCAGTACTCCTGAAAAATATTTTCTGGGCCAACTTACTGCAGATGCTGTACTCTACTCTCTTCTTCTTTCTTTCCGACAAGGCACGCTTCGTTTTATTATATTCAAACAGAGCAGGAAAAACAAGCGAAATGGCGCGAAATTTATTCAGTGTGGCCTAAAAATCTTGCTCTTTTTAAGAGGGTGCTCGTGTCTGTATATTATCTTTTGTTTGGTATACGGCAGGAAACGAGGAAAGCGATAAGGCCCTAGAAGTGTTAATCTCTCCACTCTCCAGAGTTCTGCCAATTTCGCGCTATAGCTCTGTCATTTTAGAAAACACCGCATGTCGAGGAGGACTCAGCCACCATTTTTCTTTAGACAAATATTCGACATACCTTCTTTTTAAGCGGATCTCGCAGCTACAGTCTTCATCCTGCTTTTAGATGAAATAGTATTTGCACAACAGTTTTGCATGTTTGATAAAAATTCCTGCCTTGTTGGTGCTTCAAGATAACTTTTATTATTTATCATTGCGGTAAAGCATCGGCAGTACTACTTCTTACAAGGAAAGGTTTTGACCATAAAATCGGACTTCGAATCAAAACCAAAGTTCTTTTGCAGAAAATTTTATGGTGATTCGGAGTCCGTAGTTCGCTTTTGCTGATGACGTTACGGTAGCTGGGCTCATGTCCCCGCAAATCTGCCGCAGAATAAAGAAGGAATGCACTGGTGGGGTAAAAGACTCAGAATACACAAAACAGTGTTACAATTAGCTGCAAGTAACCCCTTTTTCCTAAAGACCGCAACGAATATCGACGCATTTTCGCAGTAGGGGTAGCCGCACGGTAGAAACGTAAAAAATCGGATTTCTTACTTTGCGCTAAAACTTCATATAAATAAGTTGTTTGAAGTGCTGAATCCAAAAATCACATCTGCATGGCATGGTAATCTAACCTCTAAAACTCCAAATAACCACACTATGCGAGGTTCGAGGCTTTTCTGCGATTTTGAATCGTCGGGTGGATCTTACCCTTGAAAACAGGTTTCCACGTCGAGTGAGAGTGATTTTTGGGCTCAGCAACTCAGAAGATCCCTCTATGCGAAGTTTTGGCGCAAAGTAAGAACCCCCATTTTTCAGGCCCCTACCGTCGTCGTACCCCTCCTGAGAAAAGGCGTCGGTATTCGCTGCGCTCTTTACGAAAGGCGGATGACTCAGAATGTGTGTGCTACACTACACTAGCAATGCAGCACCCAGTGGTGACACTGTGTTGTCCGCTCGGAGTGTTGAGATACCACTGCTTCCTTTCTTTAGTCCACGGCCGATTTTGGGGACGTTGCGAACGGCTTCAGAGAAACAATGTAAGCTTCTGAATCACTATCACATTTGTTGTAGAACCATATATTTCTCGATTTAAAGTCTGATTTTAAGGTCAAAACCATCCCTAGTTAGTTCATTCCTTCTGACAGCAGCCTATACGGAGAGGAGAAGGTGATATTGTGTTATCAAATATTATGCTTACACTAGATGTACCCATCGCTATCACTCCAGTGAATTAAGTGTAAGAATGTCCTTTAATCACTGTAAGCAGACTCCTTACTCCCTGCCTTTACTGCTAATGATAGAAATTTTGATGATTGCAGTCAGCGGATCTTCTATCCTCGATTTTTACATGGCTTACGGTTGTGCTTGGACTGGCTAATACCTTCCGGACAGCACCCTAGCTTGCAGTGTTCAGAGCAGTGTTCAGAGCACATTTAACGTCGCATAGTGCGCAGGAGTTATCATGGGCGAATTGGTGAGTAAGTAGGACCAAGGGCAATTTGTTAGAGCCGTCTATTTTTTTATATAAGGTAAGAGTATTCATCTAACTCTTTTTCCTGGACCTCGTCCAACTACCAATCAGGTGAGTTCGCAAAGCTTATACAGTTGAATATTGATAATATCTAGCAGTAATAACCTTAAAACATTAAAACTGTTGGTCGATCTTTCGCTTTTGCAACTGCACATTTGATTCCAAAAATACTCGAACAGCCGAAAATTCCAATTATTGAAAAAGGCTAGCACAGTTTGTCTCTCGGCAGACTAGTGGCCCGGTCTGCGTAATGCGCCAGGATGTCGGGTCGGCTGCTCGCTTCCGATCGATGGCGATAGTAAGCAGGCAATTTCGGCACTA